>CM043016.1:12641749-12723041 GCA_023690525.1 Holotrichia oblita | reverse complement strand
CTCGTATTTCGTTTTTTATTTGTCTTACAAAGTGGAAATATATCTCGAATTAGAAACTACAAGAAAATTAAATAACGGTGTTTGTTCCAGATTTGCAACTCAAACCATATCGCACTGAGGAATTCGTACATCGTCTCTATTACGAATCGTCTAGATTTTCAGCTTTCAATAATCAATGGGTGGTTAAAGCTAGGATAAACAATAGTCAGAAGGATCCTACACAAAGTTCAGAACGGGATATTACATATCAAGTATGTTTTATATCAATCGCAGGGGAAGGGGAGGCTTAAAGTCAATTGATCAATGTTTGACGTTTTTGCAGTTAATCTTACGAACGAGAACTTCATGCCCGTTAAATATCAATTTTATAATTTTGCGAGGACCTTTCGGTGATATGAAGATCCATCCTCGAATCTATCGTTTCGATTTTACAGAACAGGATAATGAGAGTCCGTACATGCCTCTTTCGCTTCCAGATACGGCTGAATGCAATCGTTTATTGGCTGCTAAAACAATTAACTTTAGGTACGTAAAATTATTATAAGGTAATATTATGGATTTAAATTTGATTTTTCTAAATTTCAGATTAATCATGTTTCTGGCTTAAAAACGATTAACTGCGATACTTTTTTGTTATTTTTCTCTTTTTATTATTATTTTATTATCACTTGTAACTTCTGTGGTATAGTGATCTCTAATTTTTGATTTAATAAATATTATTTTATTTATTGTACATGTTCTTTTCGATTTTAAAAGGAAATTGTATTTAATCTTCTCGAATTTATTACTTTTTCGTTAAAATTGATGAAGAATTGAAAATGCATTTTGTGATTAATTTTTTTTTTATGTATACATTAAATATTTGAATATATATTTTATATAATATAGATTATGTTGTACTTTTTGGTACGATCATTATGGACTTGTTGATATCTTCTGTTTTCTTTTTAGTGAAATTTTTAATGGTATATATGTATGTATGTATTTATAAAATTTACTATGTATATCTTAGGTTTCACGATAATATATATATATATATATGTATATAAAAATATATAATATAAAAGGTTTTTTCTTGTATTATTTGTTGTACATATTTTAAAGTGACGCATTTTCATGAAGAAAAGTAGGGTTATATTCTGTGTTAATTTATGTTTGTTTACTCATGAAATATATAGAAATACGAGTGTTTAAAGATGGAAAATAAATTCGAATCTCAATTGTCCCGTCTGTTAAAGACTTCTGCTGCATCATAACTTTTGTTCACTCAGAACTTAAACGTGTAATTGCTAATAATTTTAATTCATTCAGCTATATTGTTTATTTACACATAATTGTTATAGGTAACTTGTGCATATCTGTTTGTATTAATTCTTGTCCTCTAATTGTATATTATTATTATATACAGGATGTCCCAATAGTGCGGTGTCGGGTGATATCTCAATACCAGTTTGAGATACAAAAAAAAATTTTGAAATAGATGTTTAATTTTTAAAGGGGCATAACCTAAAAATGCTTTCGTTTATACAGAGTGTCTCAGAAAAGCAGTATTGAATCGAAGTTTATTTTTTCAAATGGAACATCCTATATTTTATTACATTTTTAGAATCTACTATAAAATCAACATACTTTTCATATACCGTTGTCTATACCTAATCCTAATAGTTTTTCAAATATTTGATATTTTCTCTAATAGATGTCATATGCAGATACTATTTTTCTAAGTCATATCTTACTTATGTTTCACCCCAGAAACAAAATATTTGGTATGCGAGTAGTCTATACTTGCAATAATTTTTACAAATTGCTAAAACTATTTTATTTAATACAGAGTGTTCAAAAAAGGAAAGCAACATAACAAATTTCAGATTAAAAAATCTCCATTTCCTTAAATAGAATACCTAGTGTTTTTTCATGCTATTTTACTCCTAAAGGAAAGCGCTATATTTTTCCTTAAGCATGTCATATACCTATCTGCAATAGATTTCGAGATATTTTCGTTTTTAAATTCGCTTTATAAAAGACTGCATTTCAAGACAGCAATATGTTAAAACTAAGATGGCCATGGAAAACAAATAACACTCATCATAACTCTAAACTGTCAAATAGCTTACTGCAGTATTTGCTCCGATTAAAATGTGTGTTTTTCTATGTTTTAAGGATGAATGTTGCTCTAAAAGAACTTACCAGTACGAAGACTCTATTCTAATTTGAATTGTTTGCGCATAATATTTTATCTTATTCAGTGAAATACCTATAATATAATTTTTATTTAAAGCAAGAAATAATAAGAAAATTAAACAAAAATATTACTGCGCAATTGCCATATAAACTGGAGATAGCGAACTGTATAAAGACTGCAGCCTACTTCCAAGATAGAAATTACTCCCCAATACAAAACAGTACAATACAAAACTCTACCCTAATGACACTCCCTAGACAAGGTGTTCAATATGTCCACCATTTTGTTCTTGGCAGACAGTAATTCTGTGAATAAAATTTTGATGCACCCTTTGAAGCATATTTGCATCAATCGATTCAAAAGCTCGTTGTATTCTAAATTTCATATCTTCCACTGTTGTTGGGGCAATTTTGTATACCTGCGTTTTGACATAACCCCATAAAAAAAAGTCTGATTTCGTCAGATCCGAAGATCTTGCGGGCCATATCACTGGTCCTCCTCTACCGATCCATTTATTCTCAAAATGTGTGTTCAGATAATGCCTCACACATCTGCTAAAATGGGGAGGAGCTCCATCTAATTGTAACCATATTTGTTTGGTAATTTCTAATGGTAAGCTGTCAACCATATCCTCAAATTGATTTCGTAAGAAATTCAAAAATGATTCCATTCCACCGTGTTATCGAAAAAGTATGGTCCTATAACAAAACGTCCAAGAACTCCACCCCATACATTAAGAGACCACCTATGCTGATTATCCAGTGGAATTATCAGTTATAATATCACAAGAGCATAGAAAATAATCGATTATATTTCCGAGTCACGAGACGTATTTAAGGATATACGTCGAGTGAAGAGGCTATATAATGATTATTTTCGTTTGCTCGAGTGGTATTCGTTACGATTATATAAAGAATTAACTAACGAAATTCAAAATACTTGCTAATTGTTCGACAGAAGTTTGAGCACAAAGTTTATGTAATTTCGGTGTTCACAAAATTCGGTGAACTGTTTCCAAACATATTTATGTGTTTTACCGGTATTTTGCGTTGACAACATCTTCAATTTCTTTATCTATTTCGGTCCCCGAGCTTATACCAAAGCGTTGCATGTCGAAAAAAACATTATGAAAATTGCTGAATATATTTTTGACGTTTATCAACAAACTTCAAAACACTTGTTACCATGACAAAAGTCATATTGTTGGAGGAAGCGAAACACCAAAACGATTATATCACGTCGTCAAGAGTATATTCACTTATCAATACCTGGTAACTATGTAATAATAATAATAATATAAAATTAGTAATTGCTATTGGCTTAATTTCAAATAAGTTATATAATCATTCTAGGATTTTCATTATTAGAGTAGTGAAAATTGTGGCGATTAACAAACCCATTTTTATGAAATGTGTTATTGAAGAAATCTGGCTCCTGATAATTCTTGTCTAATGCCCAATTACAGAAGTTGCGTCTGCTTATAAAATCTTGTTGGCTTAGTTCTTGTACCGGTTGTACATGGTATGGGTGAAATTCGTGTTTCCGAATAATTCTATTCGCTGATGTTTTCGGTATTCCAATTTCGCTTTCTAACGTACGTGTTGACGTATGCGGATTTCCCACTACAGCTTCCAATACTAGGTGTTCATTTTCTTCAGTGGCCACCCGTTTTTGTCTTTGCAATTTCTTTTCATAGTGCACGCTTCCAGTTCTCTCAAAACGTTCTTTTAACCTGGCAAATGCATAAGTATTAGGATGACGCTCAGCATTTGGAAATCTTTGCGCGTAAATGCGACTTGCAAGGAAACAATTCTGATCGCCCGATTCCAATGCGTAAACCATATTATGAAGAATGTTATTTGTTTTCCATGGCCATCTTAGTTTTGACATATTGCTGTTTTGAAATGCAGTCTTTTATAAAGCGAATTTAAAAACGAAAATATCAAACTCTAGGTATTCCATTTAAGGAAATGGAGATTTTTTAATCTGAAATTTGTTATGTTGCTTTCCCTTTTTTGAACACTCTGTATTAAAT
Source organism: Holotrichia oblita (assembly GCA_023690525.1). Classification (NCBI taxonomy): domain Eukaryota; kingdom Metazoa; phylum Arthropoda; class Insecta; order Coleoptera; family Scarabaeidae; genus Holotrichia; species Holotrichia oblita. The sequence goes on along the minus strand of CM043016.1, from coordinate 12,718,824 downwards.
AAAATAGTTTTAGCAATTTGTAAAAATTATTGCAAGTGTAGACCACTCGCATACCAATTTTGTTTCTGGGGTCAAACATAAGTAAGATATGACTTAGAAAAATATTATCTGCATATGACATCTATTAGAGAAAATATCAAATATTTGAAAAACTATTAGGATTAGGTATAGACAACGGTATATGAAAAGTATGTTGATTTTATAGTAGATTCTAAAAATGTAATAAAATATAGGGTGTTCCATTTGAAAAAATAAACTTCGATTCAGTACTGTTTTTCTGAGACACTCTGTATAAACAAAAGCATTTTTAGGTTATGCCTCTTTAAAAATTAAACATCTATTTCAAAAATTTTTTTGTATCTCAAACTGGTATTGAGATATCGCCCGACACCGCTCTATTGGGACACCCGGTATATGAATTAATTGCTAATTTCTGAACACCCTGTATAAATGCTGTTAATAGTTATGACAGTTCTAAGTAACTATGATCCTTTACTCTGATAAATTTTCCAATTTTGCGGGCATTTTAAGAGGGAACTCTATAAAAAAAAGTAACTATAAGTATAAATACTGTACTATTTCACTGTCAATCACAACGAAATAACACAGAATTTAGTTACTTGCGACTGGCTAGAGTACCACCTTTAAATGTCCGCAAAATTGAATTGAATCATTGTTTATACCTTATTTCAAAGAGAGACAAAATTCCGAACAGACTCAAAGGACAGTCACTTCTTATTCGCTAAATGTCGGTTGATCCTAGTTTTACTTAAGGTAGAGAGGGTGAGCGTTGTCTTTATTTGTTTTAACGTTATCGGCGTTAAACCATCTTGTTGTTTCCGATGGTCCATCTATAAATACGAAATACAGAGTTCCCCAGGACTCTAATCTCGGTCCTTCGCTTTTCATAATATATATGGGCATGTTCGTTCTTTATTAGTATAAGAGCTGTGGATTTACAAATATCCTATCAAAAATAAATCAGCTAGAGACTTGTTAAAAGATAACCAATTAAATATTTAAGTCGCAACGAAACCCAATGATTTTTTTGAAGAAAATATTTGTTTAATAAAGTAATTCTCTTTATTTATATTATTTACAATCGATAAGGAAATGTTTCTGTAATGTTGCCACAACATTATTTCGAAATGTCACGACAAATTACTTCGTAATGTTAGTCTAATATCCCAGCGACGTATTAGTATGTCTTATACAATAGTGTTTAGAGCTAGATTTCAATCTATTTGTCCTGATGCTGTTGTGATAATCGAGATTAAATCTAATTAGTTCCGATCCATCTATATCTCGACCTTGTCCTTATGATGAGCTTTAATATGACCGTTCAAATGATGTGAATGTTTAAAACGAGCCGTGCAATATTTACAAGGATGCGGCGTCTCACCCGTGTGTATCCGCATATGCTGCGTGATACATCCTTTCTGTCGAAACTTCTTCCCGCATAACCGACAGGCATACGGTTTTTCCCCGGTGTGTATGAACATATGTTGCTTGAGTATCGTCGTGTCGAAAAACGATTTACCGCATTTCTCGCAATCGTACGGTCGTTTTCCGTTATGCTGCCTTGTAATATGGTTCCGAACGCCTCTCTTATTCATATAAACTTTCCCGCAGATTTCGCACGAAACGCTGCGATTCCGACGGTCAGGATCGTGCTCTTGTAGCTTATGACAGTTTAAACCACTCGCGTCGACGTAACTCTTCCCGCAGATTTCGCAAATGTGGGTTCTCTCGTTCGAATGTAGGCGTATGTGGTTTCTCAATCCGCCGCTGGATTTAAAAGCTTTAGTGCAGAGGTGGCACTTCAACGATCGATCAGGTAAATGTTTCCTTTTATGTGCCCGCAGTACAGTAATCGTCTTGTACGCTTTGCCGCACTCCTCGCATTTAAAATCTCTAGTTTCGAGATGAGATCTCATATGATTGGTCAATACGATTTTCTTCGGGAAACGTTTATCACACTTGTCGCATTTAAACAGTAGATTTCCGGTATGAATGTGAGCGTGAACGTCGACGAAATATCTAAACGTAAACGATTTATTGCAGTCCGGACAAAATATCGTCATACGATTCTTCTGTTTCTTAGTGAGCCCCATCGACATTATCTTGTTATAATCAGCATTATTCAGTAACTCCACCTGCTGTTCGTTGACATTAACTTTCGTCTTAAACTTCGTTTTCGCAACTTCCGCACTAACCACCTCGTTATCGTCCAATTTCTCCAGCATCGATTCAGTGTGAACTGCGCCAGTATCGCAAGCCCCATCTAGATTGATTTCGGGTTGAATCGTCGGCTCTTCTTTCGTGATATCTTCGAATCCAACCATGGAATGATTCGATATAGATTCATCATCGTCGTTACTACATTCCATATGGATATCATCTTGTTCGATAGGTAGATTAGCGTAATCCAAAGAGTCGTAAGAATCCGGTTTATTTTCGTTTACGTCGTTGTTAACGTTCGTTAATTCTGCTTCGCTTAATTCGGATTTGATCGCCGACGATGGTGATGACGTGTCGTTTCTCACGTGATCGTACCGGTTATCCCTTTCGGTGACCTTGTTTCTCAAAAGTTGATGTAATTTAATGTCAGATTCCATCACCATCGTTTTAAAATCGTAGATCGAATTTAGTTTCTCGATGCATTCGTTGCAAGCGTTTATTGGATATCCATCATTTACGGCCACCTGTAAAATAACACAATATAATAAACGTTTGATGTAAATTATTATGTAATGCATCGAATAGTCGGGAAAATGGAAGTCTACAGGAAGATCTTGGTGGACCGAACAACTACCCCTTGCATACAACATAATCTAGATGACGCATTTGGGTACAAAGCGGAGAGGTTAATCAGTCGAAATTAGTCAGTCGAATCGAATAGTTGACATTGCAAGACATCTCGAAGGTGTCGCCCTTCCCCCGCTCTCCTCGTTCCAGTTTTGATTTCAAAATCTTGTAATATTTGAGACAGCTAGATAAGGTAAATATAATAAACCAGGAATGATTTAAGAAACTTTAATAAACAATATACAGGATGACCAATTTTCGTACGTTTTTGAGGGAGATAGAAAAAGACTGAGATACGATTCCTGAGCTCTTTTTTTCCTAATATAATTATAATACTTGGTTACCGAATGGATAAAATTACTGAAAAACTATTTCTGTAGAATCAACAGTACATAAAATAAAACTTTTTCTTTTTCCATGTGTACTATAGATGTGAAATTCTCTAAATACTGAATTAACGATTTTTCAAATATCTCCCCAAAATAATATTATATCTATTATATATTTTTGGAATCGTTTTTCAGTTCTCTTTCCATTTTTGAAAAAATATACAGGGTGTTCCGTATGGAAAAACAAAACTTGTGGTTATATCGAAAATAACGAAAAAAGAAATCAAAATAAACTTTATCCCATCGGATGTAAATCGGAAAAGTGCCTTAAGGATGTCTACACCATTTTCGATAGCAGCTAAGAAAAGCGAGATATAGGGCTGGATTGATTTTTGTCAAAAATCGGAAAACACCCCCTGTACTTCGAAAACGGTAAGAGATAGCCGAGTTTGGTTTGCTCCATTATGTTTTTAAGGAGAAAAACAGCTCTAGAACCGTACCTCAGTTTTTTTTATATCACCCACAGATTCCCCGGAGTCATCCTGTACTTATACGAGTACAGTATTTTTTCTTTTTTCCTGAATATTTTTTTAATTCGTTTTTGTTTAGAAGTGTCATAAACAATGTTTTCTTTAGAAATATATGATTTTGGTGCCCAGAAACAATAATTACAATTCAGTTAGGAAAGGTGATATCAATTCTGTCAATCACTGTACCTATGTATGATAAACAAGAAATAAACGTGAATTTAATTTTGAAGACGTTAATTTTTGTCGTCTTTTATCTTCTTTCTCTATCTTATCATCAAAATAAAACTCGATACATAACAAAAGTAATTGTTTCTTTTGTAATTAAATGTACTGTTACATTAACAATAATACTGGTTTAATTTAAACAAAACAAGCTAGTAAATACAGTGTATTACTTACCCTCATTGACGTACAATCCATTATTAAATCAGATATTAAATTATTGTTAGTCGAATAAGTAAATATATTATACGATGGTTTATTCGGTTTTAAACATGTTCGACAGATTAATTGGAAATTGTCACTCATCGTTAGGTTTATTCTTAACAGCTATTATCACAGTAATCTTCTTAATGTTGCTGGTGTTCTAAGTAAATAAATTTATTTATTTATTCTACCTACAAGGTGTACCAAATTCGTAATCTAAACTTACCAAATAATCTTAATAATCATGTTATCTCTTTTGATCCTGCATAGATTTTCTAAAATTCCAACAATATTGCAACAACTAAGGAATGTAGAATACCTGCAGAAATGTTCAAGGAAATATCAGTGCAAAATACCTTAACCTATAAATTGCAGCAGATATTTTACTCGCGTTCATCCCATTGCAGCGCTCTATTCTGCACTGCATAGGTGATTGGATATGATATACCCGATATACAAAGTAGTCATTTTGAAGTGACCAGAGTTGGCCACATCGATTTTAATATGAGAGCACCATTACGTAATTAGCGAACATTTTTATTTATTTTAATGGTTAGGTTTATTATTTATATAATGACAGATTCTAGATAAGAACTAATAGTGGTTGTTTGTGGTTTAAATTCTGTTATAAACATAGAAGTAGATGGAAAGGATAACGGTTGAGAAGAAAATATTTGTTTAATAATATCTTGAACGTAAACGATTTAGTAAGCCCCATCGACATTACGTTGTTATAATCGGCATTATTCAGTATATAACTCCACCTCCACCAGTGTTGCCAATCTGGAAATCCAATGTTTGTTCATAGTAGATGTCAATAGTTTTTGCTCAACAGGAAAATTGCAGCAACTATTATTTCCTATATATTGTTTAATTTGTAACAGTCCTATTTTTGATTTCGTGTTTAATTTGTTCCATTGCTTCGTTTTCATTAAATTTCTGGAGAATAATACTCTTTCTACATTAGCCGAAGAGTGTGGAAAAGTTAGTATGTTAAAAGCAAAAGAACTTAAAACATTAAACATTAAAGACCCATCACCTAGCTCCATTTTCTTAACTTCTCGCTAAAATTTATTTTTATTTTATTTATTTTATTTTATTTAATATTCGGGAAATTGACAGGGTCGTAGCCCCAAAAAAATTTCCACGTAATACATGAATACAATACAAAAAAGACAAAACATCAGCCAAAGCCGAACTAACTTAAGAAAAAAGTAAAAGTAAAAAAAAAAAAATTATATTACTAACAAAAGCGATAGCAGTAAGTAAAATAAATAAAATAAAAGTGTGGTAGGATTAATAGTATAAGTACCTTAAACTAGAAAAAAAGAAAAAAAACAAAACAGAAAAGTCTATCCATGAAAAAGACCGATCACTGAACTCCTGAAAGCAGACAGCGACAAGTTAAAAATATCTAAACTACTCGCGAAACTATTGTAGTTATTACACATTCGATAAAACGGTGAGTTTATACCCATGTTGGTTCTTTGAGTTATTAGTTGGAATGTCGCGGAGGATCTAGCCTCCAGTCTCGGGACACTAAAACTCATTTTGGAGAGCAAGTCACAGTCAAAATGATTATGAACAATTTTATATATTATCAATAGATCTGCGATTACCCTTCTATGTTTTAATGATAATAAACTATAAGCAACCAGACGTTCATGGTAACTCTGAAAATTGTTGCCAAATTTGTATGTCAAAAATTTTAAAAACTTTTTTTGTACCGATTCAACTCAATCAATGTAAACATTATACATGGGGTTCCAAATCACAGAGCCATACAGCAGATTATTAACCACAAGCGTGTTGAAAAGGGTAATAAGACATTTGTGATCATTAAAAGGCTTAGTGATTCTACAAATAAATCCAAAAGTTAAAATTCTACAGGATTATCTGGAAATGACTGAATTTCTCAATAACCTCCACCAACCTCCACTCAGAGTCAAGTGCTTGTAATAGAGAACCTATGTACTTTGTAATTATTCTTTAAATTTAAAGATAATTGTGAGAAAAAGCCATTTCTTTTATTCCCAGACGAAAAAATATATTTTTTCACCTAGAAATCGGGGAAGAAAGAAGCACGATTACAGCGCTCTCACAAAACGCGGCGTTTACGTGAACTACAACGTGTGACGTATGATATAGTGTTTATGTCTGGTTTATGTTATCGAAATCAATGGATTGACTACTTGTGCCTTGTATTCGGACAATTTCTTTTTACTTAAAAAAAGTGGCGATCTCAATCCTTTATAAAATGTTTAATTCCTGTTTACTTTTGAGAAATCTAGGTTGTCTGATACGTTTATAAAGGAATGATGATGTAAAAATTCTTCAATTTACTATTTTACAAAAAATACCTCCCTCAATATTTTGTTCTAAAATTTAAAAAATCCGAAAAATCGGTAGATAAAGTGCCAAATCGGTATATTGGTGGATTGCCTTCTAAATCGGTAGGGTTGGCAACACTGATTTCCACACTAACCACCCCGTTATGGTTTTCGTCCAATTTCTCCAGCATCGATTCGGTGTGAAGTTCGCCAGTATTGCAAGCTCCATCTAGATTCAATTCGGGTTGAATCGTCGACTCTTCTTTCACGATATCTTCGTATCCAACCATGGCATGATTGGATTTAGATTCCTCATCGCCGTTACTACATTCTATGTAGATATCGTCTCGTTTAATTGGAAAATTGTGGTAATCTAAAGAGTAGTAAGAATCTGGTTTATTTTCGTTTATGTTAACGTTCGTTAATTCTGCTTCGGTTAATCCGGATTTGATTGCCGATGATGATGACGTAGCGTTTCTTACGTAGCCGTCAGCCGAAATTTCAAATTTTGAAGTGTCCGTGTTTTTAATTGTCACATTTTGACAGTATTACAATCAATTACTATCAACATGTGTGTTTTATTTAGCATGTTATAACATTAATGACATTAGCTTGACGATTTGAAATCTTAAATAATAAAATTTTATACTCAACTAAAATAGTGCGTTTACTATCATTTGCTCACGATTCTACGTCAGCAATGCACAAATTAATCGTGACCCTCATTCATTACCTAACTCTCCGTGGGAGCTGGACCACGACCCTCAATCAAGGACAAGGTGCGTTCTCGAAGGGCCGACATCTAGAATCGAATCCAGAACGAGTCATCCACAGAAGCCCCGCCTATCTGTCAAAAAGGTTAAAGAACCTTGTTTCCAGCCTTAGCAAGAAGACGAAGCCGAAGACGCATCGAATGGTTAATCGTATTATTATCGCTGATTATCAGGATCGATGTTTGCTATTTTACTATAGATTCAAAATCATTTATTAAAGTGACATTGTTAATGTTTATTAACAGTTTGAATCGCAAAAATGAACTTTGTTTACGGATTGTTATGTAAAAACAAAACCCTGCACAAATATTTATTATGATTTTATTTAATTTCAAACTACTACTTATGTAACAAAATGCGAAAAATACCATAAATAAAGCTCGTAAGAAAAACAGTTTTCTGCTTCGCTCTTTTAAACGTGTTATTTAATATGAACGTTTTGGAACGCAACTTATCCTATAAGCGCAACTTTGCGAACGCAACAAATCGCTTGCGCGTCGTAGGAACGAGGTCAAACTATTAAAATATGTGAGCGGGGAGTGGGGATAGAGGTCGCGGCGTCTGTCAAATAAAACACAGATCGGAGCCTCGCTGATACGTCACCGTCGCACAGCTGTTTTCTGGTTTCTGTCCGTGCGGGAGGAGCGTGTTTTGTCGCCACTCCAACCGTCCGTTCAGCTGTTCACTGTTTTGATTCCGTTTTGCGACGCAGTTAATACAACGTTTAAAACAAACAATGTCAGACGCTGAGGCAGCGACCTCGAGCATGGAGACGGCGGCTGAAACGGCCGAAAACGTCGAGAAAATGGACGAGATCAACGAACCCGAAGCTAAACGTAGAAAATTGAATAAGAACAACGATAACGACGACAAGAAGAATCGTTTAGAGGAACGTTTGGGTAGTATTTTATGTTGCGCAGTTTGTCTAGACCTACCCAGAGCTGCCGTTTACCAGGTAAGTCACGATTTTTTTTAATCTTTTTTTATATATTACATACGTGGATATGAATAAGCGTTAGGGTTGGTTGAACGTGTTTCTTCATTTTAATTTCGCAAAAGCTTCTTCGGCAGATCAAGGCGAGATATGTTGATTTAAACGTTGAAAAAATGGCCTTGAACGTGTCGTATTACGTAATATTTGTGCTTTATTTTCTTTGTTAAGAGCCACACACACACCGCAGTGTATCTGCAGACGATATTGATTTTTCACAGCTCACAGCTGAAAGATATTCTATTAATATAAACACGTCCGCAGATCTCTTTTTAACTTGAATGAAACGATGGATGGGATGTTAATTTCTTTGTTCCATCTTAAGATATCTAAAGATTTTTAGATGAAATTCACGCATTTTTGACATGCTCTGATAATTATATAGTATTGCGCATTATATTTGTTTCTTATTCCCCTGCATATGTCATTTTTCAATAACTTAACAATAGAGAGCGCCGCGGTGAAATTTAAATGAATGTAGTGTAAAAATGGTAATTTTTATTTAATATTGTTATATATTTTTTTGTGTGTACTATTTTAAATATGATGTAATTTATTAATTTAAACTAAAAAAAAAATAATAACGGAAGTATGTAATTGTGTAATACTATATATTTACTTAGTAATAATTAATTAAATTATTTATTTATTGATGTTATAGTAATATATATATATTCGCATATTTTTCTCAATAAATCTTCTTTAAATTTATATTTTAGTCATTTAATTATTTAACTTAGATATAATTACACATAAAACCCCCTCAAAAATCCCCATATTCCCTTAAAATCGAAAACGAAAAGGATAAAAAAATAGAAACAAAAAAAAAATGGGAAAAATCTGAATATGAAACGAAAAATAAAAGGAAAGGTAGGTGTTCTTAGAACAGTAACTGCATTTTTGTTTAATTTGTAAATATGCAAATATCTCGTTTAAATCTCATATAGATAAATATTTAAATATATTTTTAAAAGGTAAGATTCTCTTCTAACATAGTTTTGTAGTGTTTGGATTCGTATGGTACCTATATTATGATTAATGGATGTTTCTAATCAAATTTTATTCCTGATTTTTCAATTCTTTTTTTAACGTGTTATTGATATTTACAGGGTAGAGAGAAGATTGGTGAGTATTATCCAGCATATGTTTTTATTTTAACATATATATAATAAAATATTAAAATTGTATCGACTCGATTTAATTAAAAAAAAAAAAAACTGGATGCAGCAGGCCCGATCAAAACTCATCAACACTTTTCGACGGTTGAAGCTCCGCCTCTCCGCCCCCCTCCCCCAAAAACAACTTAAGAGGAGCCTGCCAATCTCGATTCTTTATTTTAATTTAATTTGAAATAAAATAAAATAAAAACAAAACCTATTCTAATAGCCATACACATACATATTATATATATATTTTTTATTTACGATAAAATTGTGTTATTGTCACGTATTTACAACCAATCATTGAAATCGATATGTGCGTATCTTACAGTGCGAAAATGGCCACTTGATGTGTGCCGGCTGTTTCAATCACCTGATAGCCGATGCACGACTTAGAGACGAGGCCGCCACCTGTCCTAGCTGCAGGGTCGAGATCACTAAGGCGTCGGCCATACGGAATTTGGCCGTCGAGAACGCCGTCTCCGAATTGCCGTCTGAATGCCAGTACTGCGGGAAGGAGTTCCCCAGGAACTCGCTGGAGAAGCACGAGGAACAGACGTGCGAAGAAAGGTATCGTTTCCCGTTATAAGTGGAGGTATGGGGGAGAGGGGGGAGTTAGAGTGTGCCTCCATGCCTCCACGTATCACGCCACCATCTCATCCTCGTCTATAACCTCTAATTTGAAACTTAAGGTTTCCGGGTGACTAATTTAAAATCTTGACGGCTCTATAGGTAGGTAGGTAGTACATCTTGGAGCTTACTCGCGATGAAATTTATATGGAAACATCGCAGAGTGGGGTATTTTGCCATTCTAGGCGGTCAAAAGTTTTCTGTTCCATAAAAAGTGTTGTGGGAGCCTTTTAATTAAAAAAAAATGTCTCCTTGGACAACTTTCGGGCAAAATTCTACCTGTACAGCCTGAAATGTTTATTTATTTGCCTTAACAGCCTCTTCGGAAAGCAATCCTATTGGCAGTAAAACATTTTCTATCACAGTAGCTCCGTGAACAAGAATTTTGTGCATCGTGGGAGTCATGATGTAAAGTTTTGCAGTTTCAATACACCAATACACTGTGACCACTTGATATCACTTCAAGGATTACTTTAATTTGATAGCTATATCAAATTCATTCTGGATTACTAAAAAATCTTGTGCTTGTATTAGCATCAGTGTTGCCAAATCCAGCTTTCTTGTCTAAATTTTTCTTGAATTTCTTTTTTTTCTTTTCATAACAATAGCCAAGTTACCGCGCATGCGTAGCCGATGAGAGGCGAAAAAAAGGTTGCGTTTAGCTCTCTGCTTATTTAACTTTATAAGTAACCGATGTTTTGAGTTTTTAGAAAATGATTTTTGGCCGCTTAGAATGGTAAAAAACCCCACTGTGCATCGCTTCGAAAGTTGACAGTTCTAGCTGTAATAATGCGCAGCCTCACGTCTTTTGCACATTCTTTGTACTGACTGTATCTTCTCCCCTAATTCGGGAACATTTCCTGGTGGGTCATCTGATCGGAAAACACGTAAGTTCTTTCAACATGCGTCGCATGTATGTATCCGCAACCATGAGATCATGGGACTATGCAAAGTGATCTTCAAAGTGTTGTTGTAGAAGAGTGACTTCCTTACTGTATCCATTATCGTCGCAATGACAGATTTCTTGCGCTGCAAGCACAAAAGCGGCTGTGCATCACCTTCGACGTAATAAGGGTCCAATATCCCATCCCACCCGGATACGGCGTAATCAAATCGTAACCCGCGCACTACGCAGCAGTTTCTGCAACACAACACAACATTAGACCGTTCAAACCGCTAGAAAACGAGTTGTTTGGCAGTTGATGTAGTCGTTAAGCTGAATATAGCTTTCATCCCGAAAAACATACGTTATTTAAGCAAATCATAGACAACAATACTCGGTAGCAATATCGTGATCGCGCTCGCTCATCCATGTGAGTAATGGCCGTTTGTGCCCCATTGTTTAAGCGCCAAGTAGGTAACCTGTGGGGTTTCTAACGCAACCAGTCTTCGTGGACACGCTGTATAAGCCGTATTTTGACAGCTAAAACCTGTCAAACTGTCATAATTATCACAATTTGGTGGTTTTACACAGGTTTTAGCTGTCAAAATACGGCTTATACAGCGTGTCCACGAAGACTGGTTGCGTTAGAAACCCTACAGTTTACCATTAAGCTAGCGCAGCTTACCATTAAGCCGGACTTAAATTTAAACATTTGTTTGCACCGCTAGTTAAGCTTTCTTTAATTATCGTTAAGCGTAGCTTTACTTAAGCGGTCAATATTCTAGGCTTAACGATCCCTTAACTTTAAGGAACGTTTTTGTACATTGGTTATGCGCGTGCACAACATATTGCTGTCTATAATGCATTTAATTTAAAAATATGATCTTTTTCGACGAAGATGAGGACGATGCTTTGTTTGGAGAAGATTTGGAAGTTTTGGACATAATTGATTTTGGTTTCCCCAGAAGAATATACCATATAGGTACATTCATAACCTCAAATACACTGTAAACAGTGAATTGTATCGATGGATCGTTGAAACGACCAGGTCCAAGGAATGTGTATCGGGTACATGTATTCACATGTATCCAATACATCTAATACCGTACATTTTTGATCGCAATACAATATGTACCGGTTATTTAAGAATGTCTTGATACATTTACCGGCTGAACCGCTCCAATTTTCGTACACGCCTATTGGTGTAAATGACAAACGACATTCGATACGACACGATCAGATCACGATTCACCCAAGACCTTTAGAGCAAACGTACTCGTGAAGGCGATGTTGCCGATTATCACCCCGGTTTAACTAAACCTGTCCCAATTTTCGACGGTGCAATTCATTTGAAATTAAACTAAGCTTTGATACAAAACGGTGCAAACGGGCATTACACGCTGAGCAGCTCCATCTAGCTCTTTAAAAACATACGACTCGCACCAAGTTTCAGCGATGTTCATCGTAAACTACGCTTTGGGAGCTCCTCCACACATGTTGAAGAAGTCGTCCTCGTGACTCTCGTTTGTGTTGACGGTCCTCAGGCGCTCCATTGTTCCCTTCAGTTGACACAAGATTGATCCCATACGATGGAACTTCTCGACTCTCTTGTTGTTTTGTTAAATGGATCCGTCTTGTTAAATTGCTTTTGTAATATGGGGTAGGCTTGTACAAATTCCCAAAAAATATATGCTTTTTAAAGCTAAGCTTTACTCGGGTAATTTTTGTTTAACACTTTTTGACGTATCTATTAAAATAAAGTGGTGGGGGATATCAAGTAAAAGAGAGATGTCGGAATTCGAAAATTATCTTCACAACAAGTTCATTGTCTCGCGAGTGGTGTAGATCATATTGCTGAAACTGTTCTGTCACAAGAGTGGAAAAAACGGAAGTCCTGCGGTTCATAAATCTTGTACGAAGTTGTGCACTACTGTAGAAGTGTGCGTGATAAACGTTGATGGAGATTTTGAGAAGCATGTATGCCCCAAAAACAGCAATTCTGCTTGTAATTCTTCGGGGGGATTCAGTACAGCTCTGCATCGTCTCGAAATGCAATGTCTGGTTAACGGAATAGAACTGAGAGACGACAATTTTCATTTGCTTGTCCCTTGTGTTCAGCCCACTCATTTTTTTCGCTCTCTTTCTATCTTGGGGTTCAGTCTTTTTCTAGACGTGCTTCACATCGATACAGTTACAGCAGAGAACTCTTAAACTTCTTTTGTAGCGATTCAATCAATCTGGTAGGAGCAACTGCAGCTCTTGGTGTATATTCTATTGATTCATTCTTTTAATACGTCATGGAATTCTATTTTGTGATATACAGCATCTTCGGTAGCTCGACTTCAATACATTATAGAGCTCCACGAGCTTGCTGGTTAGATTCTCGTCCACGTCAGGACTTTCTATCACAATCATTAACTCAAAACCACAACAGCTTCTACACACGCAACGATATCTTGGTCACTATCCCCGAATACTAAACTGTAGTCGCCAGTTCTGTTTAGACTAGCATTATCGCGAGCTTGTCAGCATAAATCTGTGACTTCAGATAACCTCGTCGTCAGAAGTTCGAAGGCGTCAAATCGCAATTTTGGTTACCAACCCAGGAAATAACACGACTGGGAATAAACTCGTGCAGGACAGTCAATGTTTCACTCACGCTATGACTTTAGCACCGTCCTGCTGAAACTACGTGCCGTTGCAATTGAGGCACAAAAAACTAGCACGATGACGTTCGTACCGTCCAATTATATTCCTCCAGACCACGATGCACTGAAAATGATGACGAAGGAACCAATCGGTGAACTGTCTTTGATGTGCATCGTCTGTTGGGTCAATTAGACTTTGTAAGCGTGGAGGTGCAAATCTTTAGTGAGAATACGCTGAAGAGTGGCTGTTGTAATATCCAATTCTTGTACCACGAATTGATCTCTACCAGCTCGTATCGTGTGTTTCACATCACTAATCGAATCAATACTTTCGAATTTTCGATTATTCTTTGGAGTAGATGAATAAGGAAGATTCCGTGGACGATGTAATGCTCCATGTTTATACTAACTCCCATCTGTCAACTTTCGAAGTATTATGTCATAATCACGTGTCTTTATGATATGTCAAAACAGGGCGGGAGATTCAAATCTTGCGCTCTTATCTAAACACCCTTTATATCCTGTTTAACAATTGTCACATCAAAATACTAGAATTGCAATCCACGTCGTTTTTTGTTTTTTTTTTCAGGATATCCGGTTGTAAATATAGTCGAATAGGTTGCCCGTGGAGGGGTCCGATGCATGAGAGCAAACAGCATGAACAGGAATGCCCTCATCCGCGTAGATCTGGAGCGGAGGTCATGGAAGCGTTACAGGTTATCGACCAGCAGGTAGCCGACGAGCGGAAACTGTACGAGAACATATTCGAACTGTTAGGTTACGAAAAGATCACATTTAACGGTAAATTAAACGATAATTAGGGGATAGTTCTTATGTCGATGTCTTTCGTACGATTTTCAGACTTGCAGCTGAAATCCTACCGGACGGAAGAGTTCGTCCACCGTCTCTATTACGAAACGTCTAGATTTTCCGCCTTTAACAACCAATGGTTGGTTAAAGCTAAGATAAATAATAGCCAGAAGGATCCTACGCAATGTTCGGAAAGGGATATCACGTATCAGGTGAGTTTTGTGTTTTCGATTTTGGCGCTCAACGTGAGTTTATTTCGTCTTTATATATAGTTGATCTTAAAATCGAGAATCTCATGCCCGTTGAACATCAACTTCGTGATCTTACGCGGTCCATTCGGCGATATGAAGATCCACCCTAGAATCTATCGCTTCGATTTCACGGAGGAAGCGAACGAAAGTCCCTACATGCCACTCTCCCTTCCAGATACGGCGGAATGTAACCGATTACTAGCGGCGAAAACCATCAATTTTAGGTAAGAAAACGAATTCCGATTCTAAATCGAATTACGCCCGCAATAATTTATAGCGGATTAATTTCTCTGAATTTCAGATTAATTATGTTTCTGGCTTAAATGAAAAATAAAACCTGTAACTAATTTAACAAAAAATAATAATAATAATGATATAAATGTTTAAATCAAACACAAAAAAAAGGGGAAAATAATGATGTAATAAATATATTAGACCGTTTCCAAAATGAGAGAAAGAAAAAAATATTTATTAAATGTAACAAAATGCTTTTCACGATGACAGTATTTATATTTTAGTGATTTTATTTTTCCACCGTAACCGTATATGTTTTGTAATGTAATATATATGTGACGATATTTTGTTATGTTGGATTTCCCTTTTCCTCGCACTTAAAATATATTTTACCCCCTTCCTTTTACCCTCTTTTTTTGATATTTTTCTCCCCCAAGTACAATTTAGGTTTATTAATTAATTATTATATAACTTGTGTGGTATATAACGATCTCTATTCATTTTTGTTTTTTTTTTTTTTTGTAAATTAAATATTAATTATTTAAGTTTTTATTTATGGCAAATTTTTAATTATTTAATAGAGGCTTTCTTGTTTAAATTTAAACTTTTAAACGTATACAAGTAGTAGTAATCGTTTGTAAGTTTTCAATTTTCAATTAAATCAACTTTAATAGCGATTAATTTATTTTTTTAATAACTAATCATAATAGATAATTTTATTTCCCGACATTATTGAGAATTGAAAATTAATGTTTTCTCTTTACAATGGACTTTTTATGGAATATTTTACTCGAATTAAAATTTTTAATTTTGGTAAATGATATTAATGTTTTTTTTCTCATTTTTTTTTAATTAATTAATTAATTCTTGAGTAGCGTGTTTTACGAATTTTGTCTATGCCTTAGTTTTTACGAAATGAGTATAAATATATAAAATTAACAAAATAAACAGTGTCTTTCATTTATTTTCAACCTTCTCGTTTAAGACAAGTAAAAAATTTAATTTATTTAAATGCGCTTTCGCAAATAGTGTTGAAGAATGGCAGGATCTTAAGTTATATTATTGCTTTTTTGGAGGAGTGACAGCTTTCATATCATGCGTGAAGATAGGTAAGCATTTCGATGAATAATTTCTACACGCCTTTATTCTTTGATCTTTATAAAGTGATACTTTAGCAATTTTTTAATAGATACGAGGGAGTGTTTTTATATTCGCGGAATGAGCGGGTTGTAGAGGGGTGATTAGGCGCATTGGGGGCGTGGCATGTGCAGCGACTCATCAATTAGTATAAATACGAAGGTTCATTGTTATTAGACAGTTAGTCTTTGAGCTATCGTCAGCCAAGTAACCCTAATATGTACCCTAATAAGGTCACGTGCGATAGGGAAACTTTCTTGCATAGTAAGCTGCACGTTACTAATTTTATTCTGCAAGAATTCAAGCATTTAAAGGGCATCACTAAAGCTGGACCTGTTTATGAATTTAAGGAATCAACTTTGTAAGTATTAAAGATTCTTTTGGCTTCATCAACACCCTCCCTCCCGAACGTCATACCAATCTTCAATGTTTCTTGCCACGATATAGTCTCAACTACTCAATTATATAATCATATAATCCTTGATCTATTTTTATTGCTCTTGTTTATAAGGTGATTCCTGCAATACAATGATTTTAGACAGACACAAAAAATGCCTGTAGGGGAAATATGGGGAATCCCGACTGGAATCTTTTTTGTGCAAAGAATGTAGAACAACAAATTTTGAGTAATAGTCGACCATGACTAAATAATCGGTTTTCTTGATGTATGCAAAGTCCGTGCCGATTTTTTGCCGGGGGAGTGCTGGTACTGGATATCGTGTAATTGGTTGCTTATTATTAGCTTTCATAAATCTTAAACATATGTTACAGCTTTCTATTGTTTTTCTTATCTGCTTACTCATACCAGGCCACAGGTACGCTTGTTTAGCTTTATTTACGCAAAAGTGATGTGCATAATGCACAGCATTGATCATGCATCGTATTTGTTTTTGTGGAACTAACAATCTGGTATGTTATGCCTTACCTGCCAGTACGGTCGTACTTCAGTAGGTAGGTCCGTCTTGTATTTTGGCCATCCCCTTAAAAGGTATATTGTTTCACCTGCTTTAGAATGGGATCTTGCATAGTATCTTCTCTAATTTCTTCTTGCTTTTCTTTTGACGCCGTCACTATAGTGCAAATAACACCTGCTTCGCTTTCTAAGTATGGGCTATCACATTGTGCTTGTATGGGGCTCCTGGATAGAGCATCGGCTACGTATAGCTGTTTTCCAGGAACATATATTTTAAATTTGGACGATACTTTAATAATCTCGAAACCATCCTTTGTATCCTAGGTGTTAGCATACCCATGCTTTTAGTGATTAATCCCAGTAGAGGTTTATGATCGGTTTCTACCGTGAAAGTGCAACCATATACTTGATAGTGGAAGTGTTCACATGCTAGCACTATAGCTAGAAGCTCCTTTTCAATCTGGGCATATCGACGCTGCGAGTTTCTCGCTTGGACTAGCTGACGCATATGCTACTGGTTTCCCATCTTGCAACATCACTGACCCGACTCCATGTTGACTGGCATCCACGGATAAAGTAATCTGTTTCTTTGGGTCAAATAATTGCAAAACAGGCGCCTTAACTACAGCTTCCTTTAGTTCGGAAAACGACTTTTCTTCTGTTGGTGTCCAAACAAAAGCTGTGTCATTATTGAGAAGTTTTCTTAAAGGCGCCGTTTTCTCTGACATGCAATGGTATGTACTTGCCTAAGAAATTCACCATTCCTAAAAACTGTTGGAGCTCTCGTTTATCCTTCAGTGCTTCTAACTTTATTATTGCCTCCACTTTTGAATTTTTCACTTATGGTAAACTACCTAGGGCATAGTTTATTTTCTTAACTCCAATCTGCTTTTTGTTCTTGTTTAGTTTCAAATTTTCGGACCTAGCCCGTTTCAGTACTTCTTCTACACTTCTTTACATCTTTTTCAATTGTTGCTATCTTGTTTGTTATGAGGGCTTCCGGGTTTTGACCTTCTGGCGCCCCTCACCTAGTTTTGCTCCTGAAGAAGCCACTTACGAGGGAACGTTTTTATATTCGCGGGATGAGCGGGTTGTAGGGGGGTGATTAGGCGCATTGGGGGCGTGGCCTGTGCAGCGACTCACAATTAGCATAAATACGAAGTTTCATTGTTATTAGACAGTTAGTTTTGAGCTATCGTCAACCAAGTAACCAACCAAATAACAAACAGCGCGTAGAGTGTTCGCGTGCATTTTTGGACCTCTGTAATGAAGACAAGGATGGTGTATTGAGTCGAATTGTTACTGGAAACGAAACTTGGGTTCATCATTATGAACCTGAGTCCAAACAAGACTCCATGCAGTGGCATAAAAAGGGCACAGCACCTCCCAAGAAATTTAAAGTGTCACAATCAGCTGGGAAACTCATGGCAACGGTATTATGGGACTCGGAAGGAATATTGTTGATTGATTATAAAGATAAAGGTGTTTCTATAACCGGAGAATATTACGCTTCAATATTAGAGCGACTAAAAGAAGCCATTAAAGAGAAAAGACGGGGAAAATTAACGAAAAGTGTGCTGCTTTTGCACGACAACGCGCCCGTCCACAAGAGCCGCGTTGCGTTAGCTGCCCTGCATAAGGTGGGCTTCGAAATTGTGAATCACCCACCCTACAGCCCAGACCTGGCCCCGAGTGATTATTACCTGTTTCCGAAAATGAAAAGAGAGCTGCGGGGTAAAAAATTTCCTGCCGATGATGAAGTCAAGGAAGCAGTTTCGGCGTATTTTGCAGATAAAGAGAAATCATTTTTTTATGAGGGTATAAATAAATTAATTGAAAGATGTGAAAAATGTATCCGTCTTGCAGGTGAATATATTGAAAACGAAAAATAATTTGGTTTTTTTATTTCCACCCCTTATCCCCCATTCCGCGAATATAAAAACGCTCCCTCGTAGTAACGCCTCTGTCACTTTCAAATATCTGTTATCTGATCGTTATGATCGTACTTCCGACTTCGAGCAAATAAATCATGTTCCCAGCTAGGGAAGGTCTCTCTAAAGGCACTTTTTTTTTGGGACTGCACGGCCGGGAGAACCTTAAAGGCAGGTTTGCCCCCTCCCCCTCCCTTCTATCGCCATTATATTAACCTGGTTGCACTCGGACAAAAAAGCCCGCAACCTGGTCGAAAATTAGTTTACTTCGGAATCATTCAAACGATCGACTCCGAAGTAACTCCGCCTCTCCCTATCCACTGTCGGGCAGTCGGCAAGCAGATGGATTAAAGTTTTCTCTGCATTCCCACAGTTTCTGTACAGGGGAGAATTTTCTATGCAGATGCGATGCAAGTATTTATTCAGTGCGCAGTGACCCTGAGATCCCTGTGAGTAACCTCAGCCTGTCCCAAGAGTTTTACATGCCGGCAAGTGCATTCCAGTATGCCTAGCAGCGAGTTCGGATCTGACAAAAGTCTTTAATGCTGCCATAGAGGTTCTGGACTCACGATAGTGGTGATTCGCTGGCACCTCTAGCCAGTTTGTCAGCCATTTCATTGATGGTAATGTTCAACCAGTTTTACTACAGTCCTATGGCAGTGTAATATTACTTTGGAGTAAAACCTGACAGCGTCTAGTACTCTAAAGACAGCCTGACTGTTAAAAAGGCTTTCCAGTGCTCCATTAACCCGCGGGCGGTTTAATATGCCATCTGCGCAGGTCTGGATGGCGATTATTTCGGCTTGGAAGATGGACGACGAGCTCTATAGGCTGAAGGCTTCGCTAAAGCCACCATAGGTAACATTTAAAATTTTATCAAGTCTCGTAGCCCGGGCAAAGCTCCAGGGCCAGATTCTATTACTAATACTGCCATCAAGAGATTCCCAGACTCTATTCTGGAAATGCTAGTACACATCGTCAATGCCATACTTCATCTTGGATATTTTTCCCTAATAAGGTATGGAAACAAGCCACAGTAGTTGCCATCCCAGGACTAGCTGAATCCACCATCTTCAGCCACCTTCACCCCTGCACAATAATAATCTAGGATGAGCAGTTCGGCTCATCCACCAACTATCAGCTCTCCCGCGTTACGGAGGCAATTCGTAATACCTCTAATAAGAGACGATGGGTGGGGTGTTTGTTGACTTTGCCCGGGCCTGCGACACTGTTTAGCATCGCGGACTTGTTTATAAAATAGTGGTGGCAAAGTTTATGGTCATATCTTCAAGACAGATTCCATGTCATCACCATGAATTGCGTCCGCGGGCGTTTCCTCATACGCCCTTCACTCCACGAACACGCACCACAACCTCCGCTGAAGACTTGGAAAGAATAGAAAGATCGTCCAACGCTATTGTGGCAGAAACGGTAAGGCGTTCAATGTTTGATTTAGTGCTAAATGAGTAGAAAGATATTGCAACCAATTCTGCTGATGACTGTAAAAAATGTGAAGAACCGATTTAATATTGAAAAAGCGCTTCAATGTCGGCCATTTTTTATAAAAATATGGAAAAATTAAAGAATTAAATTCTTAAAAAAAAACAGAAATTATTCATTTTGGAATTTGGACACAGTTTTTTCGTTTATTCTTAAAAATTGATAAGATGGGACACACAAAAAGTTGATAAAGTCGCCTTTAATATTGAAAACAATATACAGTGTGTCTCAGCGAGACCGTTCATTAGAAGTTTATAGGGTTCTGGCCAAAATATAAATTTGAAAATTCAGAATTATATATAGTCGATTATGTTCTCTTTCCGGTTATACCGGAAGTCGCCATATACTTTGTTATTTTTAAACACCCTGCATATTTTTACATATTTGAATTTACCTATTTTTAAGCTTTATAAATATCTTTAGTTTCTTGAATTTGATTCGGGCGTTTTGTAGTTATTCGATTTTTTCTAAAAAAAATTTACTATAGCGGACATTTATTCAATAAATCAGAGAACACTCGATTTTTCGGATATCAATTTAGAATTCATAACAGGCTTAAACAACATGTTGGAATATATTTTAGCGCCGAGAACGGCTGTCTACATTGCGTGGTTCCTTTACTATGGCACGTTAAGACTTCGAAATTTTGAAGAAGTATTAATATTAATTTAATTAATTAATTAATATTTTCATTGAAGAGAACATAATCGACTATATATAATTCTTGAATTTTCAAATTTATATTTTGGCCAGCACCCAATAAACTTCTAATGAACGGTCTCGCTGAGACACCCTGTATGGGGGTATTCAACTTAAGAAGACCAAGTCAGAAATGACTTTTAGATATCCCTTCCCAAACGTCGATTTAACATCCCTCCCTAAAAGTCAATACGACGTACCCAATGACCTCTAAAAATTTTTAAAATCCACAATCTGCCAGTAGTAATTTCCCCAACAAAAGCATCAATTGTACGTCAAATTTAATGTCACTGGTTTGTCCGTAAATAACATCTTCCAGCTGTAACAGATTAACGTCAGTTTCTGGTACTTTAGACGCCTTTCGTACTACTGTTAAAAGATGACAAAAAAGTTGTTTAAAATAAAAAACAAACAATCCAGTAGAAGTAAGTTTATTAAAATCATTATACGGATCTCTTATTCACAATTTTTTCCTTTTATTGTTGATTCCAAAGTTTGTTTCCACATTCCATATATCGATATTACCACCTTCTCCACCTGTTATTAGTATATTGCTCTGAAAAATACACTCCCGTTGGTCGCCAATCTAAATATCTGCGGCTAAAACTTTATACTCACATTCTTTTGCAACCAGCTACACCTAACTCTTTGTTCATTTCCTCTAACATCAAACAACGGCAATAAACTCGTTTTATCAATCCCGAATCCTCTTAAACAATCCCCATTTGCATAATTCGATCCGATTAAAGTCACCAACCTATCGTCCCTATTAACTTCGATACTAGCGATATAACAATAATCCTCTAATTTTCTCTGCGGAGGGTGAGGGGTGGACAAAAAACATTAAATCATAAAAATGTCGTAACTCACTGGATTAAAATCACCTTTAATTCTTTAGCGATCTCCTCCTTGTGAAAATGACCGTACGGCTGAGCATCTTCCAATCTCCACGTCTGCAAATCACTCGTATGAGTTACACAAGCGATCATATCTTTATTATCATCACGAAACCATGATAATTGCTCGATTGACGATTCTGTATTTAAACAGTCTATGAAAGCGTCATCTTCGGAAGATTGCGATAAATCGTATAGATTAATTAAACCGTCGGTAGATCCTGAAATTAATTTATTAGGATCATCCGGATGGAATTTTACCTAAAAGCACATCATAACGTTAAAAAACAATTTTTTAAAGGAATTAGTAAAACTTACTTGCGTGACATCGTCCGTATGCGATTCCCAATAAGCTCCGAGTAATTTAACTTTACGTATATCCCAAAATAAAACGTAAGCATCTCCGGCATATAAATCCGTGCCTCCGCATAAGAGAAGATTGTTCGACGATATATCGAAACAATTTAAAGGTTTGTTTTCGGCATCGGCTTCGAGTGTCGTATCTATAGAGAATAATTTAGTCCGAAACTTTAATTTGAGTTCATTAAACGTACCTTTAAATGTTATTTTTTTATCGCTACGTAAATCGATAATATCCACGGAACAATTCTCATTTCCAACGTAGAAGATATTATCGTTTTCCCTGCTCGATTTTACACCAATTACATTATCGCTAACATCCAATGTTTGTAATTTTCCTATTTGATTATTACTAAAATTATAAATCTCGACAGTATTGTCGGATAACCCTACGACAACATTCGGACTTGTGTTTCTGTTACGAAAATTTGTTGTTAAATTAAATTATTTACAATTTTATTGTAAAATACTTACAATGTTCCATCTAAATACAGCACATATTTATCTTTATCAATAGTTTGAGCGGTGATAGGTTCACATTTTAGGTTAAATAATCGTCGTATTGTTTCCTCATCACATACATCACAATCAACTACATCTTCGGTATCATCAACACCACTTTCGCTATCTGAGTCTGCAATTTTCATTTTGTTGAAATTTAAATAAAACGCAATGATTAATATGTAATTTACCAAGACGGTGTTGTTGGTTGCAAAATAGATTTGAAACCTAACCTAGAATCACTCAAAAAACTAGGATGTCAAAAATTCGATTATACTAACGCGGGAAATTTAAAAAATTATGAAATTTAAATCAAAATTCCTAATTAAAATTAAACCGGTTAAGTATACCTCTGAAAATTGCAACTCAATTAGATTTTAAGTTTTATTTTAATCAGTTTGGATTTAATATCTTTTTGTTTTAAATAATAATAGCGCTAGAATGGGATGGATGAACGCCAGTAGAATTAAGAGAATTGTGTTTGTTGTTATACCCCAATACCCGGTTGGATTTTATTTAAGATTTGTGTAAAATAATTTGATGTTAAATTTAAAGAATATTTTATGCACGCACAATATCAACCAATCATTAAGATTATATGGTAAGAATAAATTATGGATTTATCACATCTTTATATATTAACTCAGAATTTGTTTATTTTACAGCATTAAAGGCAGCATTAGCAACATTAAGAAGATTACTGTGATATTAGCTTTAAATAATAAAACCCTAACGATGACTGATATCTTTGAATTAATTTGTCGAACTTGTTTAAAACCGAATAAACAATTGCATAATATATTTACTCATTCGACTAACAATAATTTAATATCTGATTTAATAATGGATTGTACACCAATGAGGGTAAGTACCTAGTACATTTTATTTATCAACTTTGATTAATTTAAATACTATTACGATAAATAGATGTAAAGGTAATTAATTGAAAGAAATGATTATTTTTGTTACTGTTAAAAGATTTTGTTTGATCCTAGAAGAGAGCGGGCAGATAAAAATAAAACTTAAGGTTTGTTAGTTGCACCTACACTAACTACAATATTATAGGTACACAAGTCTACACTCTTTATGGCTGTTAAGTGCAGTACAGAAAATTGTAGTGTATTATACAATATTGTAGTTAGTGCAGGTGCAACGAACAAACCTTTAGGCCGCTTTCACATACACCGGCAACATCGGCGCAGATTTCAGTGCCGTTGCCGGTCAGTGGCTCTTTTCACACAAGTCGGCATTCTCGGTGCCGACTTGTGCAGCGGCGTCGGTTTTACCGGTATGTGTGAAATCGGCCTTGCACTTTAAGGACTATTCTATGAACCAATCATAGGCACACCGCATAAATGTCATCGTTACTATAGAAACGTCAATAAAAACTAATCAGTGTTGCCATATAATATGTGTAAAGTGAATATAGTATAGTGCGTTTCAAGGTATAAGTTATTATCAATAAATAATGTCAGCCGACCCTCATAGTTTCCATATACTTAAAATTTGTCTTTACTACCGTCGACTTATGGCGATACAGTTTGTGGAGTCTAAGCATCCACCACATAAAAATAAATTAAGGTTACCGCACTATAACTTTCACCTATCTTTTTTATGTAGAAAATGGTTTACTGCATTGTTGCTGAGGTGGAAATTTTGAACGAAGATCAGATGAGAACGGAAAATTTTGTTCTGACTGATCTTTCGTTCCCGGATACATTGCAATGTATATAGTGGTTATGCAGGAGGCATCTTTTACACAATACTTAAATATACGTGTCAAACATGTTTGAGCCCGATGTCGTTAGTAAAAAGAGCACAATTGAGTGACGGCTATAGATGGCAGTGCAAAATATGTCGGTCGGCGGATTCGTTTTTCACGAGAAGCCACTCGTCGTTAGAGAGAGTCACAAAAAGACATTGCTCACAAAGCTCGTCTAGGAGAAAAGTCTACTCACATCATTATCGACTGGTGTTCGTTCTGTCGGGATGTGTGTGAAGAAAATTTAGAAGAGCATCCGATGGAAATGGGAGGACTCGATGAGAACTTGGAGGCAGAGGTGGTGGAAATTGAGGAATCGAAATTCTTTCACCGGAAGTACCACAGAGGAGAATGGAGACCAGGCCACTAGGGGGAATAGAAAGGAGATCTGGTAGATGTTTTTTGGTGGAAGTTCCAGATAAAACTGCTGAAACATTAACCCTCTGTAATAGAAAGGTATATATATATATACAGGGTGTCCCTCAGAAATGAAGGCAAAATATGTTGCAGCTACTCCATAAACGGCTGCTCCAATCAACTCCTACCAGGTATACCTTTTCTAGGTAAAAAACATTGGAGAATAAGAAGTTTTATTTAAAAGTTAAATACAGTGTGTCTCAAAAAAGTTATTACGTTGCAAATGGATACAATATGCCGCAGGTGGCGCCCTCTACATTTTGCAATGAAAATGAGACCAGATTTACCCCACAAAACGCCTCCTACCCACATATTGTGACAATATACCAATTATTACAAAAATTATTTATAAAAAACTAAAAACAAATTGAACTTTTGACACTCTGTATCTCCGAAAGCATCCGCTTTTGGACTGAGGTAAGTCGGATTAGATCGCCATATTTATTTAATTTCTAAGTTATCAGCTTTTGGGTTCTCAAGGGCAACTGTAAACCTAATTTACTCCTATCTGCACAACAGATCTGCGTACGTCAGTTACAATGGATTCTTTTCAAATACTTTTACACCAACATCAGGAGTCCCACAAGGATCAAATCTCGGACCTTTACTATTTAATATTTATATTAACGATCTTTTAACATCTCTATCTTGTAAAGTCCTGGCGTATGCGGATGACTTAAAAATATATCATAAAATCACTTCTCCGTCTGACTGTGATCTACTGCAACGGAATGTAGCTATAATTCACAATTGGTGCACGGAGAACAAGATCCGACTTAATATTAACAAATGTGCAGTTGTAAGCTATACAAGGTGCAAATCATCTATTACTTATTCCTACAGTGTAGACCATGTCAGTATCTCACGGGAACCTAGCATCAGAGACCTCGGCGTACAATTTGATGATCATCTTCTATTTACTGAACATATAGAAACCGTATGTAATTCCGCATCTCGTAGTCTTGGGTTTTTAATAAGATCTTGCCGAAATTTTTCGATGTTACAGTTCTTAAATTGCTGTTTTGTAGTATTGTGCGCACGAAACTCGAATATGCTTCAGTAGTTTGGTATCCCATATACACATACCAACAGCTGGGACTGGAGAGGGTTCAAAAAAGGTTTTTAAAATACCTTTCTTTTAAAGTTACTGGGGTCTATCCTCCTCGCGGAGAAGATTACGACAGTTTTCTGCATATCCACAACATGGAATCACTAGCATATCGTAGAGAAGTTGCTAGCGCTAACTTTTTAATCAAGTTAATTAATAACAGGATCGACTCCCCGTCTTTACTCAGTCAAGTCGACTTCCTTGTGCCTAGAGTCGGAGCACGATACTGTAATACTTTTTGTGTAGCCAGAGCGAAGACAAATACTCTTGTAAAAGCACCATTAACACATATGGCAAGAAATGCTAACAAGCTTTGTGATGACCCGTTTGTATGTTATCAGTAGGTAGTAATTAAATCTTAACTATTGTTTGGAATGCAACATAGATATCAATTCTACAGTGTGATTTTCTCTTTTAAATAAATTACTTGGTTTCTTTCGTCTATATGCACTATCTTAATTAATCTGCATAATTATCCTGTAAATAGATGTAAATCTGTTGGGTAATAAAGACTATTATTATTATTATTATTATTATTTTGCCCTCAGAAATGTGCGGGAGCGTTTTTTTGCACCTTTTAGAGACACCCCGTATATATACAGGGTGTAACAATAGTGCGATATTCTTCAATATCTCCTTTGTTATGCAAAATACAGCAAATATTTAAATACGAAAGTTGTTTAGTTTTATGAAATTTATATTGTAAAATTATTCTACGATATACAGGGTGTTTAGTTTGCCCGTAACCACCAGTAACTTTACATTTTTAAATGGAACATCCTATATATGATCACATTTTTGAATTCCCTGAGGAATTTTAAGGCAACTTTATACAGAATCATATTCAATTATTTTCATTAGTTTACAAGATATTGGCATTTGTTTAAAAATTTTGACATTTTGCTCTCTTCAGAACAATGCCATTATTTCGGTAACGGAAAAATGTAACATTATGAAACTTAACATAACGTTAGAAGCATCTTCTGTGATGACAATAAACTGATGTAGACTTAAATAAGTTATACAGAGTGTTCTAGAAATCAGTGTCTTTTTGAAACAATTGAAATGCGAATATATTCATTTTTTCAAATTGAAACACTATATTTTTATGGGTTAGTTGAAAGCGAAATTTAATTATCTATTAATTTGGATAAAGCATGTATGTAGTTAAAATTAATGGTTTTAGAGATATTTCAAATTATTTGATATTTCTGTATGTTGCTAGGTAGGTGCGCTCTTTGAAAGAAACTTTAGAGACCAAATATTAAATAAAAATTTGAAAATTGAACTTCCTCTATTATTTGTCTGCTGTGCTGACATTTTCGTAAATCTACGTGCGTTTTAAATTGGTAGTTATATTTAAAATATGAAGGTACGTTAACGTAATGAATATGAAGTAGGCTGGTAAATAAAATAAAATTTGTTGTTGAATTGTTTCATAGAAACGTCAAAACGTGTCGCAGTACTAGTGTTAGTATGGAATTTACAAAAGACGAGCTAATTCAAATGATCTATATTTAGGGAGAATGTGAACGAAATCCATTGCTTGCATCGCGGATTTATCAAATACGTTATCCAAATCGAAGACATCCAGAACCTTTAAGAAAGACTTCGGGATCGATTTAAAACGCGCGTAGATTTACAAAAATGTCAGCACAGCAGACAAATAGTAAAGAAAGTTCAATTTTCAAATATTTATTTAATATTTGGTCTCTAAAGTTTCTTTCAAAGAGCGCACCTATCTAGCAACATACAGAACTATCAAATAATTTGAAATATCTCTAAAACCATTAATTTTAACTACATACATGCTTTATTCAAATTAATAGATAATTAAATTTCGTTTTCAACTAACCCATAAAAATATAGTGTTTCCATTTGAAAAAATGAAGATATTCGCATTTCAATTGTTTCAAAAGGACACTGATTTCTAGAACACTCTGTATAACGTATTTAAGTCTACATCTACTTATTGTCATCATAGGAAATGCTTCTAACGTTATGTTAAGTTTCATAATGTTACATTTTTCCGTTACCGAAATAATGGAATTGTTCTGAAGAGAGCAAAATGTCAAAATTTTTAAACAAATGCCAATATCTTGTAAACTAATGAAAATAATTGAATATGATCCTGTATAAAGTTGCCTTAAAATTCCTCAGGGAATTCAAAAATGTGATCATATATAGGATGTTCCATGTAAAAATGTAAAGTTACTGGTGGTTACGGGCAAACTAAACACCCTGTATATCGTAGAATAATTTTACAATATAAATTTCATAAAACTAAACAACTTTTATATTTAAATATTTGCTGTATTTTCCATAAGAAAGGAGATATGAAAGAATATCGCACTATTGTTACACCCTGTATATATATATAGGGTGGGCCACTTAAAATGATGCATTGAAATTATGGCCAAACTAAATAAGAAATCTAAAATCGGACCAGGTAAAATTATGGAGTTCTAAGGGAAGCACATTTTAATAAAAACGCGGATTATGTACCATCTATCATGACGTCATACCGAAATCAATTTGCATTTATTTAAATGGAATGCGATATTTTTATTGTAAATTTCTGAAACAGCTAATTTTTTAACGTATAACTGTATAAAATATGATCGATTTTAATAACAAATGAAATCAACAACTTTTTGAAATTGCCGCCAATATTTCAAATTTTGAAGCGCGCAAATATTGTTATTTACCTGATGCATATTTGCGTAAAACAAAAAATTTGAATTGGGCTGTCATTAAGTGTCACTTGGCAACTGACAAACATTCAAAATTAATTATTCGTTTTTTATCTTTTCTGTCTGTTAGTGTCTTATTATGTTTGACGGTGTATTTTTTTTTTACTCCTATTAGTAACCTTATTTCAGCTAAAATATTTGTTAGATTAGCATTAGCTTAATAATTATATTACAATTGATTGAATTGATAGTTTTACAAACTTACTGCAATACTGACAGCATGGAAATTTTAATGTTTAAC
Source organism: Holotrichia oblita (assembly GCA_023690525.1). NCBI lineage: Eukaryota > Metazoa > Arthropoda > Insecta > Coleoptera > Scarabaeidae > Holotrichia > Holotrichia oblita. The sequence goes on along the minus strand of CM043016.1, from coordinate 12,689,803 downwards.
TTATGTAGAAACAATAATTTGGTGCTGAGTGTTTGACATATTGACCAACTTGCATTAAATCTGCATCGGCAAGTGCAAAAACATTTACCGCTGACGGTATGAGTGGGTATGAGCTCGTATACTACGCGATACTACTACTTTTATAAACACAATATTTTAGTCATTTTGTTGCGCAAAAGGTACTTGTTTGGGAATTATATTTAAATAGTTATTATTAAATTTCGTAGTTTACACTTCATATTTTAAATTTAGCAAGTTACACTTTAAGATAAGCAAATGGCAGAATTATGTAGTGATTTAAGTCAAATCTGACAAATGTCATACACATTAACATGCGTTACGTAAAATTTCGGTCAACTAAGCTTGAAACTTCGAAACCGCGAAATTTAAATAATCAAATTTCATTCTTTGTTATTACAAATACAGTTGGATAAAATATTTAATAAGTGATTGTGATGTGTTAGAAATACAATCTTCTTACAATATAGTGACAGAAAACATACATGTGCTATTTAATAAAATGCAAATTCATTTCGGCGTGACGTCATCGTGAAGGCTATAAAATTTACATTGTTATTAAAATGTGCTCCTCATCGAACACTATAAGTTTACCTAGTCGGATTTTTACATTTTTATTTAGCTTGGCCGTAATTCTAGTGCATCATTTTAAGTGGCCCACCCTGTATATATGATATACATATATATACATAAAATTATCTAATTATTTAATCATTAATGTTTAATTATTTATACAAATATGTTTCTTTAAAAATCTATACAGAGTCGCTGTTTTTGATTATTACGTTAATAATATATATATTTTCTTTATTTAGATACATTTTATCAGGTTCTATTATCGTCTCTGATGGTTGGCGAGCCTACAACAACCAAAACCAAATTATCGGAGGGATAGATCCTGAGAATGCCGATATACGAGGGAGCGTTTTTATATTCGCGGAATGAGCGCGTTGTAGGGGGGTGATTAGGCGCATTGGGGGTGTGGCCTGTGCAGCGACTCATAATTAGCACAAATACGAAGTTTCATTGTTATTAGACAGTTAGTCTTTGAGCTATCGTCAACCAAGTAACATAATCAGGAGTGAAAAGTGAAATATGGAAAAAATCGAATATCGTGCCGTTATAAAGTTCCTTACCAGGCAATGAAAATCAGTCGCGACCATAATGAATGAGATGTCATTGGTTTACGGCGACTCTTGTCCAGGAAAAACCATGGTGTACAAGTGGCATAGTTTATTTAAACAAGGAAGGGAATCCCTTGAAGACGACCCGAGGCCGGACAGGAGCATTGAGGTGACCACGCCCCAGTACTTATCCAAAAAGTTGAAAAAATTGTACTCGAAGATGCTCGACTAAAGAAGAAACAACTCGCAGAAATGGTTGGAGTATCCGATACAACAATTTTTAAAATCCTACACGATCATCTCGGCATGTCTAAGGTCAGTGCAAGATGGGTGCCGAGAATGCTCACGCCGCCGCAAAAATAACAGCGCGTAGAGTGTTCGCGTGCATTTTTGGACCTCTGTAATGAAAACAAGGATGGTGTATTGAGTCGAATTGTTACTGGAGACGAATCTTGGGTTCATCATTATGAACCTGAGTCCAAACAAGACTCCATGCAGTGGCATAAAAGGGCACAGCACCTCCCAAGAAATTTAAAGTGTCACAATCAGCTGGGAAACTCATGGCAACGGTATTTTGGGTCTCGGAAGGAATATTGTTGATTGATTATAAAGATATTAATATTTGTGAACAATATACGGTCTAGTGCTTGTGTGTATGCGTGCAGAATTACGATAGGTACTGTATTCTTATAACATTCAGATTCCACTTTTAAAAATAATGTCATATATGGCAACGCGCTGTAAGAACATCAATCTAAGTTTCCATAGTTACGAATGCATGCTTAGATTTTGCCTAAAAATAGTCCTTAAAGTGCAGGTTTACCTTCCTTTGTATGAAACTTGAAACTTAGTTCTTGTAATAGAAGTTCTTACAAATACGTTCTTTACCTACATAATAAACAGAGGCAGCCTTGATACAATTGCAGGAATCACCTTCCTAGCAAGAGCAATAAAAACCGATTATTTCCAACTTTATCAGCAATCTCTTCAAATGCCATCGAAGTGAAAAATCGTTTTAGCCGAGAAGTTGACCTCTACATATTACCTAGCGAAAGAGCCGAGAAGTTGGCCTTCACTTCACGTTCGTTTCTAGCGGTCTAACTTTTATTCGAATTGTGTGCAAATGTAGTTCATGAAATTAATTAATTATCTAATCATTTGAATTAAACATTTATCCTCGTATGTTATTTTACAGGTGGCAGTAAATGATGGATTCCCAACGAACGCATGCGACGATTGCATCGGGAAACTAAATTCGTTTAACGATTTTAAAACGATGGTGACGGAATCGGACGTTAAATTACATCAACTTTATAAAAATAACGTCTTCGAAACGCACGACGGATGCGACGATAACAGAACTGAGATTTCGTCGGCGATTAAACCGGAATTAAACGAATTAGAATCGGTAAACGGTAACTGCGATATAAACGAGAGTAAACCGGTTTTGAGCGACCCTCTAGATGTAAACAATATTAACGATAACGAATCCGCATCGAATAATTGCACGATAGAATCTGAAGAAGTTATCACGAAAGAGGAGCCGTCGATTCAACCCGAATTGAATCTAGAAGTCGCTGGCGATGCTGGATACTTAAACGATGATGAGGGAGCTGAGGAACCGGGAAAGAATACGAAGTTTAAGTCGTCTAAGAATGTCAACGAGAAACAGGTTGAGTTATTGAATAATGAGGATTATAACAAGATAATGGCGATGGGACTTACTAAGAAACAAAAGCAAAATATGACCGTATTCTGCCCGGATTGCAATAAGACGTTTAAATTTAGATATTTCGTCGACGTCCACGCTCACGTTCACACGGGGAATTTACTTTTTAAATGCGAAAAATGCGATAGACGTTTCCCGAAACGGACGGTCCTGACGCAGCATATGAAGTCTCACATCGAAACTAAAGATTTCCAATGCGAGGAATGCAGCAGGGCGTTCAAGACGATCCATTTATTGCGGGCGCATAAACAGACACATGTAAACGAACGACCTTTTAAGTGCCACCTCTGCAGTAAAGCTTTTAAGCTTAACGCCACGTTACGGAATCATGTTCGCGTGCATCTGAACGAGAAGACTCACGTTTGCGAAATGTGCGGGAAAAGATTCGTCGACGCTGGTTCGCTGCGCACTCACAAACAGAACCACGAGATGACGCGTTTAAACAAGAGTATCCCGTGTGAAATTTGCGGGAAAACTTACTCTAATAAGCGTAGTGCTCAAAAGCATATTACAAGACAACATAATGGTAAACGGCCGTACGTTTGCGATCAATGCGGACGATCGTTTTTCGACATGAAAACGCTCAAGCAGCACTCGTTGATACACACCGGTGAGAAACCGTATTCTTGTCGATTATGCGGGAAGAAGTTCCGACAACAAGGTTGTGTATCACAACATATGAGGATACATACGGGTGAAACACCCCATATTTGTAGACATTGCACTGCTCGATTTAAACATTCACATCATCTACGCAGCCATATTAAAGTCCATCATAAAGATCAAGTTGATAAATAAGTTAATCTAAACTCGAATATGTGATAAACAGTTTTTCGTTTAACTTGAGAAAATTGCCAAAAGATTTATTATGAATTGTAAATAATATAAATAAAAGGGATTAATTTGTTAGCCAAATATTTTATTCTTACCCTCCACCCCCTCTATTCCACAAGATTTGACGAATGAACGAATGAATATAATTCAAAACTTAGCACCAATTGTTTTATTTTTGATGAAGGCTTTTATTTTTCTGCAATATTTCGATAGTACTTCCATTGTAGTTGCTAACGACCCAAACAATTTTTCTGTAATGTCGCCCTCTCTTCCTAAAATTGCTTCGAAATAAAATTTTATTTATTATTTTATTTTTTGCAAATATGTAATTCTAATAACGTTAATTTTACGTCTATCATTAATAAGAACTTTTTTGTTCAGATTAATTAATACTTTCAAATTAATATAAAATATACAGATTGTTCCATTAAAGAAAATGTTATTTTCTCAAATAATACAGTAATGCGATGCTCGTTTGTTTATTTTAATTAAATATTCTTAATCCGCAGAAAAAATACTCCAATTTTAGTAATTTAGCCGATTTTCTATCTCCAATAATAACAAAGTTAGCAATTAATTTCGAACGAACTGTATGTAAAAGCCAAAGAAAGAAATCTCCAGAGTTATTTTCTTTATATCGACTATAGCGCCATCTATTTGTGCTTCTTCGAGGGTGGTTCAGTGCTGCCATCAAACGATAAATTTAAGTAGTACTGGCTGATTAATATCGAAGATATCCAAAAGAGGTCGCAACTTGTGATGTTTGTTACGATACTATAACAAGCGAAACTTCTAACTAAAATATTATTTTTGTTTAAATTAAATTAGCGATAACACAACATCAAGGTATAACCCTTCCTAACCTAACACTTTCCAAATTTTAAATTGGCCAAACTGCAATCTGACAAGTCAAATGACATGAGTCGATGCTGCCCCGTATTAATTAGACCGGTATAATATTTCAGATTTGTTTTAATATATTGGTTTATAGTTCGTTTAAAAAGCAAGAATATTAAATCAACCTTGAAATAAAACGCGTCGCCTTTACTAAATCGGGTGGCATAGACTAGACTGGACGACTAGACGAGTGGATCTCCAACCGTTGATTCTTCCTGAATGCGCACAATCGCCTAATTTTACAAAATTCGCACTGTATATTATGTAATGAATACAGCCAGCAATTATATTTCCATCTGTCAAAACTGATACGAATAGATTTATCGACCAATTTGCTGTTTGTACGAAATTATTGTTGATCGCAGTATCGAATGGAGCGCTGCGATGGGATGAACGCCAGTAAAATTTCTATTTAGTGCGATGAGATTTCCGTATCTCGACCACCGCAGTGACTATTTATACGTAGTTTAATGAAAAGTACACGTTTTACCGAATTCAACACGGCTCCCCCTTTTTTAGGGAGATCAGTCTAATATACCTAAAAAATGATCTAAAAAGTGTTATGTATTTGTAGGTTATGTTTACGTGTGATTTGACATTTCCCTAAGGATTTTCAATCGAATAAGAACTATGAAATATCAAGCGGCAATTTTGAAACGTCAGAAATATAAAAAATAATCATTTATATTTTGTAGCGGTAGTATCTTTTAATACAATTAATAGATAGATGTCAATAACTTGTATTTTATTTAATAACATTTGTAATAACATTTAAGAGACGTTTAACAAGATGTTGAATCTGATATTCAAATTTAAGTCAGAATCCTTTCTAAATGTTCATAATTTTCTTCTTAATATTAACTAACGCATTTAATTATTGTGTATGACACATAAATAATAGTTTAAAAAATAAATTCATGTGCATTAACATTAAATTTCACTTTCTAAATTTAATAAAACACAAAGATTTAGATGCTGAAATCTATCTATTAATTGTATTGACTAATTATTGACGTTTCAAAATTGCCGCTTGATATGTCGTAATTCTTATTGGATACAGGATTATTACCACCTGAAAATCCTTAGAGAATTGTCAAATTACTTGTAAACATAACCTAGAAACAGCACTTTTTAGAACGTTTTTAGGTATCTTAGAAGGATTCCCGCAAAAAATGAGGGGCCGTTTTGAACTCAGAAAAACGTGTACTTTCCGTTAAATTAGGTACTACATTCCTTAATTGTTGCAATATTTGAAACTTGATGCAGAAAGGTAAGAAAGAAAATGATTATTAAGTTTATTTTAGATTGTTTTATTTAGTACACCATTAAACAACATTAAGAAGATTACTGTGATAATTGCTGTTAATAATAAATCTAACGATGAGTGAAGACATTTTTACATTAATCTGTCGAACATGTTTAAAATCGAATGCACCATTCAGTAATATATTTACTCATTCGACTAACAATAATTTAATATCTGATTTAATAATGGATTGCACACCGATGAGGGTAAGTAATACACCTTATTTACTTGCTTGTTTGCTTGAATTAAATACGATTATTGTGAATGTTTGCAAGTGCAATTTAGGTTTGTGGTTGTCAAAAAGATTCCAGATTCATGACATTAAATTATGCCTTTAATATGATTCGATTAAAATTTGAGTCTATACAGGATGTCCAAAATTAATGGTACACCATTGCTAGCTCATCTTATTATTATGAAGTTGGTTGAATGAGCGAGTTTGAGATACTTTTTATTTTAAATGAGATGAGAAGTAAGTTATCAGTCCCATTAAATCTTAATACCACAGTTTTTGAATTAAAATTTTACCAAGCGAACTTTTCCATTAGACAGCTTTGCGTGACGTCGTATCCCTTGTAATTTTAGCTTGTTGAGTTATTTGTTGAATTACATAATAATTTAAATTAAACGTGTGTTATCTTATGTTATTTTACAGGTGGCTGTAAATGATGGATATCCAATAAACGCTTGCAACGAATGCATCGAGAAGCTAAATTCGATATACGATTTTAAAACGATGGTGATGGAATCGGACATTAAGTTACATCAACTTTTTAGAAACAAGATCACCGAAAGGGATAACCGGTATGACCACGTAAGAAGCGAGACGTCATCACCATCATCCGCGATCAAATCCGAATTAACGGAAACAGAATTAATGAACGTTAACAACGACATAAATGACTATAAACTGCATTCCTACGATTATGATAATCTACCTATCGAACCAGACGATATTCACGTGGAATGTAGTACCGACCATGATGAATCTATATCGAATTATTCCACGGTTAGATTCGAAGATATCACGAAAGAAGAGCCGACGATTCAGCCCGAAGTCAGTGCAGATGGCGTTTGCAATACTGGCGAAATTCACACTGAATCGATGCTGGAGAAATTGGACGATAAAGTGGTGGTTAGTGCGGAAGTTGCGAAAACGAAGTTTAAGACGAAAGTTAATGTCAACGAACAGCAGGTGGAGTTACTGAATAATGCTGATTATAACAAGATAATGTCGATGGGGCTCGCTAAGAAACAAAAGAATCGTATGACGATATTTTGTCCGGACTGCAATAAATCGTTTACATTCCGACATTTCGTCGAACTTCACGCTCACGTTCATACCGGAAATGTACCGTTTAAATGCGACAAGTGTGATAAACGTTTCCCGAAGAAAGTCCTACTGAAACGGCATATGAGATCTCACTTCGAAACTAGAGATTTTAAATGCGAGGAGTGCAGCAAAGCGTTCAAGACGAGCACTTTACTGCGGGTACATAAAGGGAAACATTTACCTGATCGGCCGTTTAAATGCCACCTCTGCACTAAAGCTTTTAAATTCAACGCCGGATTAATAACCCACATACGCCTACATTCGAACAAGAAAAACCATGTTTGCGAAATCTGCGGGAACATTTACGTCGACGCGAATAGTTTATACAGACATAAGCTGATGAAACACGATCCTAACCGTCCGAATCAGAGCGTTTCCTGCGAAATCTGCGGGAAAGTTTATTCGAGTAAGAGCGGCCTTAAAAACCATGTTACGAGACAGCATAACGGAAAACGACCGTACGATTGCGAGAAATGCGGTAAATCGTTTTTCGCTTCGACGATGCTCAAGGAACATATGTTCATACACACCGGGGAAAAACCGTATGGCTGTCGGTTGTGCGGGAAAAAATTTCGACAGAAAGGATGTATCTCGAGGCATATGAGGATACATACTGGTGAGACACCGCATCCTTGTAAATAGTGCACGGCTCGTTTTAAACATTCACATCATTCGAACTGTCATATTAAAGCTCATCATAAAGATAAGGTCAAAAGTTAGATAAATCGGAACGAATCGCATGTCCCAACGGCATAGAGATAAATGACTAATAAACTCTAACGTTAAACAGTGCTGTAATACGTCGCTGATATTGTAAAGTAAGATTACAAAGTAATTTGTCGTAATATTTCGAAATAATGTTGTAGAAACATTTCCTTGTCGATTGTAAATAATATAAATAAAGAGAATTACTTTATGAAACAAATAGTTTCTTCTAGAAGCACTAACTCATGCAATTGAAATACACTCTCCTAAAATTACCATGATAGGAAAAAAGATGCAACATAAAAAATGGTTAACGCCAGAACTTAGTAATAAATGTCAGGTGAAGCGTCAATTGTACGAGGGTATGATACCAGAACAAGATAGATAGACACTTTGCACGTATCTGACACAAGAAATAAAAAATACAGAGAATAAACTCTGACTATATACTGCAATCAGAAAATAAGACAAAAGCTACGTGGAATCTAGTAAAACAGATAACAGGAGTTAAGAAAAAACGTGAAGACATTGATCTAGTTGCAATACGCGAGAAACATAATTTAGAAGACAATACAAACGTGACAAATTATATAAACAATTTTTTCTTAATATAGGTCACACACCTACTAATCCCAACCCCAGCTACAAACATGTAAAATACAACGATACAACGTGTTTCTTGACTCCGGCAACGAGAAGCGAGATATTAAGTGCTATAGACTCTCTAAAGAATACTGCATTGGTGGGGCACGACCAAGTACCTAATGTCATTCTAAAATATTCGGCGCAACTTTTAGCAGACCCCCTCCTACACATGATAAATACCATGCTGACAACTGCCATATATATGCAGCCTTAAAAACATTCCATAAAACTCGGAATGATCACAAGTGGCAATATTACAAAACGCTTAGGAATTACATTAACTCGGCAGTGAAAAGGGAAAAGAAAGCTTATTTAAATCGCCTTTTCTCTAACAATAACAACAAACACTTTGGAAGTCGTTAAGAAGTGTTTCACTTCCAAATAGAAAACAACGTAATTCCATTCCTGAGTGTTTATCTAACCCTGACGATATTAATAATCACTTTCTTCAAAGTGTACCAAAAAACTCGCCCGATCCAGAATACTTATCTTATTATGCATCTAATAGATTTTATGGTTTTTCTTACGAATTTTCGCGTCGTGATGTATCCCTGGAAGAAATTCAGAACATAATTACTGGTATAACCTCCAATGCCGTTGGAAATGACGGCTTAAGTAATGCTTTTATCAAATTGTGCTGTCCATTCATATTACCTTTTATCGCTCGTATCATTAATTTTTGCTTAACCGAATGTGTGTTTCCCGATGCCTGGAAGGAGGCTATTGTCATACCAATCCCTAAGGTTAGTAACCCAACTGAATATAAAGATCTGAGACCCATCAGCATCCTTCCGGTCCTCTCTAAAATTCTTGAGAAAATAATTGAAAGACAACTTCGGCAGTTTTTAGATGATAATGCATTGCTTCCAGAAAACCAATCAGGGTTTCGCCCTGGTCATGGTTGTACTACCACACTGTTGGACGTCAGCGATGACGTTCCTTAACTTTTCAAATCTTGCTCGACTACACCAAGGCATTTGATACCCTGAACTATGATCTTCTATTAGCTATTTTACATTTTATTGGTTTTAGTCAAAACGCCCTTACATTTTTCTCCGGTTATTTAACAGGTCGCAACCAGGTAGTCAATATTAACAACAACGTTTCCACTAAACTTCAAGTGGATACAGGTGTGGCTCAAGGAAGCATCTGTGGGCCTTTACTCTTCATTCTCTACTCTTTGCTAAACATTTAAATCACTGTAAAAGCCATTTTTACGCTGATGACAGTCAGCTATATCTCTCCTGTTTGCCATCAGAGATTGGAACTGCATGCTCTCTAATCAATAAAGATCTCGCTATTCTCGCCGAAGTGTCGCAAAAACACTGTCTTATATTGAATCCAAGTAAGTCAGTGGCACTGATTTTTGGTAGTGGTAAGGGAACTCAGGATGTGACTGGTTCTTGTTTGTTTTGTGTTGGGGGAGTGCTCTGGATATCAAACATAGTGCACGCAATCTCGGGCTGATATTTGATGTTGATATGAAGTTCAAGACAAACGTTAACAATAAAATTCGAACTGCTTACGGGCTACTGAGGACTATTTACGGTATGAGATCGATGCTTTCAATAGAACTTCGTAGACTCTTGTGCAATAACCTAGTTTTGTCGCTATTCGATTTTGCTGATGTGGTTTATGATCGTTGCCTTGATTATGAAACATCTAGACGAATACAGGTTGTTCAGAACGCTTGTCTTAGGCTGATTTATGGGGGCGTAGCTATGACAGAATATCTTATAGGCTCAATGATGCCCGTTGGCTGAACATGTCAAATCGCAGGCGGCTGCATGCAGGTGTGATGTACTTTAAGATCTTAAAGTTCAAATCTCCTCCTTATCTTTACAACAAAATTCGATATCGTACCGACGTGCATAATTTAAATTTGAGGCACAAGAACCTTCTAACTGTACCTCCACATACCACTGCTGGCTTTCAGAAAAGTTACTCCTAGGGCATGGCAACCTTTTGGAACTGTCTTCCCGATAGAATGAGAAATGTCGATCTAAGCGGATCGCAGTTTAGAGCATGCTTGAGATCTATGCTTTAGGATGGGCTGGCACGCAGTATTGCATAATATAGAGCTTTGCTGTTACTTGCTTCTGTATATGTACTTGGTGTTTGTTATTCGTGCTTTTAATTAATCAATTTTCTCTAAAAATGTTGTGATTTGTTTGTTTATTTTTTGTAGTTCGGATGGAAGATCAGACACTCCCTTCGGGATCGTCTGAATCCGCACTATTTGTAGTTCTAGTTTCCTTATAATATGGTATAGTAGTGTGATTTTTATGCTCTCTGTATATTGGTAAACTACAATAAAGGCGTATTATTATTATTATTATATTTCCTGAAAAACTCAAAAGGACAACTATAAAGCCAAGTTTTAAAAAGGGAGATGCGACCGACCTTTCCAATTACAGACCGGTCGTTCTACTGTCAAATGTGTCTAAGATATTTGAGAAGGTCATCCTAATACGAGTAGAAAACTTCTTAAACAGGAACAAACTCTTGCACCTTAGGCAGAGTGCCTACCAGAAAGGTAAATCTACGCACAATACAATGTACCAAATTGCAACTGACATCTTTGATGGTATAGATAACAAAGAAGAGGTTCTGGGAGTGTTCTTGGATCTCTCGAAGGCATTTGACAGAGTAAACCACAACATACTCTTGGGAAAAATGAGTATAATGGGCTTCCGAGGGAATGCACAGGCGCTCATTAAGTCATACTTGGAAAACAGGCAACAGCGCACTGTTATAGAACAGAATGGTAGGAGAACCTTTTCCTCGTGGACGACAACCGAAAAGGGCATACCCCAGGGGTCAATACTGGGTCCTATACTATTTTTGATCCACATATATGAACGACTTACCTGAAACCCATACCAATAGAATGGCACTATTCGCAGATGACACTTCATTGATCATCAGATCAACCACTCCCTTAACTCTGAGTTAACCCACACACTGGAAATATTAGACAGCTGGCTTACTCAGAACACCCTAAAGCAAAATATATTGATAAGACAAAAATTCTCTTATTCAATGGCGCTACCAATGACACGACCAGTTTACAACATAATGGTAACATACTTACCACATCAACAGAGACTTGTTTCTTGGGGTTACTCATTGATAACCAACTCAATTGGAGACCCCATGTCCAACAACTCACTAAGAAATTGAACAGTTTCAGTTATGCACTGAAAGTAATTGCCTCTACAGTGAACGCAGAGGCCGCGATGTCGGCTTATTACGCATACATTCAATCCCGTATTTCGTATGGACTGATTTTTTGGGGGCATAGTGTCGATATTAGACGTGTATTCGTGTCAAAAAAAAAAGTGCATCCGCAGCATATTCCAATTAAAACAACGAGACTCTTGCCAACCCATCTTCGCAAGGGAAAATATCCTCACAGTGTACGCTCTGTACATCTTCGAGTGTGCAATATTTGCAAAACGCCAGTATGCAGACTATTTTGCGAAGCGTGAACTTAAGCATACCTATGGCACGAGAGGAACTACCCGAGCGTTCTTAAACCCAGCTCAAGTCAAACTAACAAAGGTGCAAAAAAGCGTCGAACAACAAATCATAAGGATATATAATCATATTCCTGATGAATTAAAGCGTCAATCGATAAACTTTTTTAAAGTCAACTTGAGGAATCGGCTGGCCCAGAAAACATTGTATGGGCTTGATGAGTTCTTCAGCGATACTTTTTTTAATGTGTAGTGCCTTATCCTGTGGGGAGTACGTTTGTGTTTGTGCTAACGGTTATTCTTTCCGTAAGAGTTGACTTCGTAGACTTTTAGACTATGTATGTTATGAATATTTTTATAACACAATTGTTATTTTCACCTATAACTGCTTCTATTTGTGGAACTGACATTTTCTATACGTTATTGTATGACAGAAATAAATAAATTCTTATTCTTAACCGCTATCCTTTCCATCTTCTTCTATTTTTATAACAGAATTTAAACCACAAAGAATCGCTATCAGCTATTATGTATTATCTGTCATTATATAAATAGTAAACATAAGGGGTTTACGAAAATTGGATCGGATATATGTATACCTACCGATATACCGACAACGTTCGGAAATTGTATCAGTTACAATATACTGCCTAATCAGCTGTTTACCGGTACGAACTCGGTAGATACCTTGCAATCCAATTTTCGTAAACCCCTATAGCCACTAAAATCAGTGTGGCCAACTCTGGTCACTTCGTATATCATCTATGCAGTCATAGATAAACAATATAGATTGTAAAGTCCCTAAAAACTAGGTGGTTCCTTATAAATAGCTCCATCTCGCGGGGATCAAGAACTAAAGGCGGTAAAATTCAAATCATTCCGGGGTAAAATTTAAATTTTGTGCGATTAGTTCTTTCACTGTTTTTTGATAATCTGCTAATAATTACTCACACAATATTCAATTACATAAACAATTATTTTGCTGATTTTTGTATTAAGTAATTATCGGGAGAATATCAAAAATTAGTGAAAGAACTACAACTATTTTTTCAAATCAAAATTATCTCTTTGAAGTCCGAAATAGTTTGAGTTTTCACGGCCATACATCAAACTTTACTTTTTTTTTAGGTATGTGTACTGCACTATCCACCAATAAGGCAATAAAAACAAATTCAATACAAATTTATTTTTATATTTTTGCTACATTCATCTAAATAAATCCTGAAAACTTGTGTAATTTGAATATTTTATAACTTACCTATCAAAACAAAGCATATTTTTAAGTCTTTATAAGTGTTTATAGTACGCTAACACAATGATACTTATACTAATCATTACTAAATACGCACAAGTTGATCGATATTACGATATAACAAAATACAGAATCGAAAACTAATATAGACCATATGGTGTAAACAACACAACAACACGCCACAATACTTTGGTTAAATAATGACAAAGGACATGGCGTCTGCATTTGTGACGTTCGTGATTGATAGCGACCTCTTGCGGATACCAAGAATTCCGTCGCCATGACAATTCCAATTGGGATCTTCGACCTTACACTCCCTATTATATGTAGTCACAGCAGTGCACAATAGAGTACCAATGGGATGAACGCGAGTAAAATATCTACTGCAATTTATAGGTTAAGGCATTTTGCACTGATATTTTCTTGAACATTTCTGCAGGTATTCTACATTCCTTAGTTGTTGCAATATTGTTAAAATTTTAGAACATCGGTAAGACTTCCGAATGTCGACCACTGAATTGGCAATTTAACGGAAAGTACAGGTTTTACTGAGTCCAAAACGGCCCCCATTTTTTTGCGGAGATGAGTCTAAGATACCTAAAAATCGTTCTAAAAAGTGTTATTTCTAGGTTATGTTTCGCTAGTGTTTTGACATTTCTCCGAGGATTTTCAGTTGATATTCAGTCAGAATTACGAAATATCGAGCGGCAATTTTAAAAACTTCGTTCATGAATATAAAAATAATAAACATTTTTATTTTGCAGTATATCTTTTAATACAATTACATAATAACTATATTTCAGTGACTAAAAAACATATCTTCTTTTGTCTTTTATTATATTTACACAGTGAAGTTTGATGTTAATGCATAAAATTTATTTTTAAAATAATTATTTACGCGTCGTACACAATAATTAAATGTGTAAATTAATATTAAGAAGAAAATTATGAATATTTAGATATTATTTTGACTAAATTTGAAGATATTTTCAATATTAGATTTAACATACGTCAAACGTCTCCTAATGTTAGTAATTAGAATTAAAGCTAATATTCTTTAGATACGTTCCTATTTTATATAATGTATTTGCACTGAATTTAATAAAATGCAAGAGGAGATATGTTTTTTAATTGCTGAAATCTATCAATTAATTCTATTAAAAGATACTGCAAAATAAAAATCATTATTTTTATATTCATGAGCGAAGTTTTTAAAATTGCCGCTCGATATTTCGTAATTCTAACTGGATATCAACTGAAAATCGTCGTAGTCAAAACACTAGCGAAATATAACCTAGAAATAACACTTTTTAGAACGATTTTTAGGTATCTTAGACTGATCTCCGCAAGAAAACGGGGGCCGTTTTGGGCTCAGTAAAACCTGTACTTTGCGTTAAATTGCCTATAAATTACCAATTCAGTGGTCGACATTCGGTTTTAGTTTAGCCAGAAAATCTACGCAGGATCAAAAGAGATAACATGATTATTAACATTATATGGTAAGTTTAGATTATGAATTTGGTACACCTTGTAGGTAGTATAAATAAATAAATTTATTTACTTAGAACACCAGCAACATTAAGAAGATTACTGTGATAATAGCTGTTAAGAATAAACCTAACGATGAGTGACAATTTCGAATTAATCTGTCGAACATGTTTAAAACCGAATAAACCATCGTATAATATATTTACTCATTCATCTAACAATAATTTAATATCTGATTTAATAATGGATTGTACGCCGATGAGGGTAAGTAATACACTGTATTTACTAGCTAGATTTGTTTAAATTAAACAGTATTATTGTTAATGTAACAGTACATTAATTACAAAAGAAACAATTACTTTTGTTATGTATCGTGTTTTATTTTGATTTTAAGAGCAGGAAGATAAAAGAGGACAAAAATTAACGTCTTCAAAATTAAATTCATGTTTATTTCTTGTTTGTTGTCACATAGGTGCAGTGATTGATAGAATTGATTTCACCTTTCCTAACTGAATTGTAATTATTGTTTCTGGGCCCCAAAATCATATATTTCTAAAGAAAACATTGTTTATGACACTTCTAAACAAAAACTAATTTAAAAAATATTCAGGAAAAAAGAAAAATACTGTACTCGTATAAGTACAGGTTGACTCCGGGGAATCTGTGGGTGATATAAAAAAAACTGAGGTACGATTCTAGAGCTGTTTTTTTCCTAAAAATATAATGAAGCAAACCGAACTCGGCTATCTCTTACCGTTTTCGAAGTACAGGGGGTGTTTTCCGATTTTTGACAATAATCAATCCAGCCCTATATCTCGATTTTCTTAGCTGCTATCGAAAATTGTGTAGACACCCTTAAGGCACTTTTCCGATATACATCCGGTGGGATAAAATTTATTTTGATTTCTTTTTTCGTTTTTTCGATATAACCACAAGTTTTGTTTTTTCATACGGAACACCCTGTATATTTTTTCAAAAATGGAAAGAGAACTGAAAAACGATTCCAAAAATATATAATATAGATATAATATTATTTTGGGGAGATATTTGAAAAATGGTTAATTCAGTATTTAGAGAATTTCACATCTATAGTACACATGGAAAAAGAAAAGATTTTATTTTGTGTACTATATGGATTCTACAGAAATAGATTTTCAGTAATTTTATCCATTCGGTAACCAAGTATTATAATGATATCAGGAAAAAAGAGCTCTGTAGTCATCTATCTCAGTTTTTTGTATCTCCCTCAAAAACGTACGAAAATTGGTCATCCTGTACATTGTTTATTAAAGTTTCTTAAATCACTCCTGGTTTATTATGTTAACCTTATCTAGCTGTTTCAATATTACAAGATTTCGAAATCAAAACTGGAACGAGGAGAGCGGGGGAAGGGGGACACCTTCGAGATGTCTTGCAATGTCAACGATTCGATTCGACTTACTAATTTCGACTGACTAACCTCTCCGCTTTGTATCCAAATGCCGCATCTAGATTATGTTGTATGCGAGGGGTGGGTGTTCGGTCCACCAAGATCTTCCCGTAGAGTTCCATTTTCCCGACCATTCGATGCATTACATAATAATTTACATCAAACGTTTATTATATTGTGTTATTTTACAGGTGGCCGTAAATGATGGATATCCAATGAACGCCTGCAACGAATGCATCGAGAAACTAAATTCGATCTACGATTTTAAAACGATGGTGATGGAATCGGACATTAAACTACATCAATTTTTTAGAAACAACGTCACCGAACGGGATAACCGGTACGATCACGTAAGAAGCGACACGTCATCATCATCATCGGAGATCAAACCCGAATTAAGCGAAGCAGAATTAACGAACGTTAATAACGACGTAAACGAAAATAAACCGGATTCTTACGACTCTTTGCATTACGACAATCTACATATCGAACAAGATGATATCCATAT
Source organism: Holotrichia oblita (assembly GCA_023690525.1). Classification (NCBI taxonomy): domain Eukaryota; kingdom Metazoa; phylum Arthropoda; class Insecta; order Coleoptera; family Scarabaeidae; genus Holotrichia; species Holotrichia oblita. The sequence continues at coordinate 12,673,056 of CM043016.1, read as the reverse complement.
GGAATGTAGTAACGACGATGATGAATCTATATCGAATCATTCCATGGTTGGATTCGAAGATATCATGAAAGAAGAGCCGACGATTCAACCCGAAATCAGTCTAGATGGCGTTTGCGATACTGGCGAAATTCACACTGAATCGATGTTGGAGAAATTGGACGATAACGAGGTGGTTAGTGCGGAAGTTGCGGAAACGAAGTTTAAGACGAAAGTTAATGTCAACGAACAGCAGGTGGAGTTACTGAATAATGCTGATTATAACAAGATAATGTCGATGGGGCTCACTAAGAAACAGAAGAATCGTATGATGATATTTTGTCCGGACTGCAATAAATCGTTTACGTTTAGATATTTCGTCGACCTTCACGCTCACGTTCATACCGGAAATCTACCGTTTAAATGCGATAAGTGTGATAAACGTTTCCCGAAGAAAGCCCTACTGAAACCGCATATGGAATGTCATCGCGAAACTAAAGATTTTAAATGCGAGAAGTGCGGCAAAGCGTTCAAGACGATCACTGTACTGCGGGCACATAAAAGGAAACATTTACCTGATCGGCCGTTTAAGTGCCACCTCTGCACTAAAGCTTTTAAATTCAGCGTCGGATTAAGAACCCACATACGTCTACATTCGAAGGAGAAAACCCACATTTGCGAAATCTGCGGGAAGATTTACGCCGACGCGAGCGGTTTATACAGTCATAAGCTGAAGAAGCACGATCCTAATCGCCCGAATGAGAGCTTTTCCTGCGAAAACTGCGACAAAGTTTATTCGAATATGAGAGGTCTTCGGAACCATATTTCAAGGCAGCATAACGGAAAACGGCCGCACGTTTGCGAGAAATGCGGTAAATCGTTTTTCGACTCGACGATACTCAAGCAACATATGTTCATACACACCGGGGAAAAACCGTATGCCTGTCGGTTATGCGGGAAGAAGTTTCGACAGAAAGGATGTATCACGCAGCATATGCGGATACATACTGGTGAGACGCCGCATCCTTGTAAATATTGCACGGCTCGTTTTAAACATTCACATCATTTGGACGGTCATATTAAAGCTCATCATAAGGATAAGGTCGAGATATAGATGGATCGGAACTAATTAGATTTAATCTCGATTATCACAACAGCATCAGGACAAACAGATTGAAATCTAGCTCTAAACACTATTGTATAAGACATACTAATACGTCGCTGGGATATTAGACTAACATTACGAAGTAATTTGTCGTAACATTTCGAAATAATGTTGTGGCAACATTACAGAAACATTTCCTTATCGATTGTAAATAATATAAATAAAGAGCGAATTACTTTATTAAACAATATTTTCTTCAAAATCATTGGGTTTCGTTGCGGCTTAAATATTTTATTGGTTATTGTTTAATAAGTCGCTTGCTGATTCTTTTTTGATAGGATATTTGTAAATCCACAGATCTTATATTAATAAAGAGCTAACATGCCTATATATGTATATTATGAAAAGCAAAGAACCGAGATTAGAGTCCCGGGGAACTCTGTATTTCGTATTTATACAACAAATAAAAACATTTAAAGGTGGTACTCCAGCCAGTCGCAAGTAACTAAATTCTGTGTTATTTCGTCCTGATTGGCAGTGAAATAGTACAGTATTTATATAGTAACTTTTTTTATAGAGTACCATCTTAAAATGTTCGCGAAATTGAAAAATTTATCAGAATAAAGGATCATAGTTACTTAGAACTGTCATAACTTTTAACAAAATTTATACAGGGTGTGTAGAAATTAGCAATTAATTCATATATAATAATAGTATGTATACATACAGGGTGGGCCACTTAAAATGATGCATTGAAATTATGGCCAAACTAAATAAAAAATTTAACATCGGACCAGGTAAAGTTATAGAGTTCTTAGGGAAGCACCTTTTAATAGAAACGCGGATTATATACCATCCATCATGACGTCATAGCGAAATCAATTTGCATTTATTTAAATGGAATGTGGTATTTTTATTGTACATTTCTGTAACAGCTAATTTTTTAACGTATAACTGTATAAAATATGATAGATTTTAATAACAAATGAAATCAACTACTTTTTCAAATTGCCGCCAATATTTCAAATTTTGAAGTGCCCAAATATTGTTATTTACCTGATGCATATTTGCGTAAAACGCAAAATTTGAATTGGCCTGTCATTAAATGTCACTTGACAACCGACAAACATTCAAAATTAATTATTCGTTTTGTATCTTTTCTGTCTAGTGTCTTATTATGTTTGACGGTGTATTCCTTTTTTACTCCAATTAGTAACCTTATTTCAGCTAAAATGTTTGTTAGATTGGCTTAATAATTATATTACAATTGATTGAATTGATAGTTTTACAAACTTACTGCAATACTGACAGCATGGAAATTTTAATGTTTAACTTATGTAGAAACAATAAGTTAGTGCTGAGTGTTTAACTTATTAATCAACTTGCATTAAATCTGCATCGGCAAATGCAAAAACATTTGCCGCTGGCGGTATTAGCTCGTATACTGCGCGATAAAACTCCCCGACTTTTATAAACACAATATTTTAGTGCAAATAGTAGTTGTATGGGCATTATATTCAAATAGTTATGATTAAATTTCGTAGTTTACACTTCATATTTTAAATTTAGCAAGTTACACTTTAAAATAAGCAAATGGCAGAATTATGTAGTGATTTAAGTCAAATCTGACAAATGTCATACACATTAACATGCGTTACGTAAAATTTCGGTCAACTAAGCTTGAAACTTCGAAGCCGCGAAATTTAAATAATTAAATTTCATTCTTTGTTATTACAAATACAGTTGGATAAAATATTTAATAAGTGATTGTGATGTGTTAGAAATACCATCTTCTTACAATACAGTGACAGAAAACATACATATGCTATTTAATAAAATACAAATTGATTTCGGCGTGACGTCATCTGAAGGTTATAAAATTTACATTGTTATTAAAATGTGCTCCTCATCGAACACTATAAGTTTACCTGGTCGGATTTTTTAATTTTCATTTAGCTTGGCCGTAATTCTAGTGCATCATTTTAAGTGGCCCACCCTGTATATGTATTTGCCCAACAGAGAATACAACTCCAATTAGAGGACAAGAACATTGGGATCTCGAAAACGGTAAGAGATACAAAGTCGGTTAAATTAGGACAAAGTTGCGGTTTTTGCTGCCGAAAAACACACTTTTCTTTTTTCTTCTGTTCTGAAGTTATTATTGCAGTGATCAAAACAAGATTAATACATTCTACAGACACTTTTTTTAGCTCTTTACGAAGGTATTATTAGATTTTGCTTAATGCGTTTCGTCTCGCTTTGACCACCATCAACTTCATTTTTTCTTATGGCCGCCATATTAGATCTTGGCATCATTAAATAGATCAATTTTTTCTGATATTTTTTCATGTATCACGCATCCTCATTAAAGAAAGTTAAATGGCTATAAATGCAGAAAATGTTAAAAATAACAGTAGGTACTAAGAAAAATATGGTGTGCTGTGACGACAAAAACAAAACGTTTTGACATATCTCCGCGTAGTTTAGTTTGTTTATTCTTTAACTCAAATGCAATTCGTTTTAAACTTATTCAAATGATGAAAACAACGCATAACAACGTGACATGTTACAACTTTATTATAATAATAACACCACAGTAACAGCGAGCGAAATTTACTTCCAACAGTGTCCATCAAGACGTCAACCAAATAGAACATTGTTTGGTAAATTAGATAGAAACGTTGTTCTTTATGGATCTTTTAGTAAAATTCGAAGGAAGTAGGAATTTCAGAATTTTAATACAAATTCAGAAAACAACAGTCATATTAACAACTTTTAATATCCAGCTAATTGCTGAAAAATTAAGTAGGTATTACCTATAACATTCACAAAAAGAAAAAACCCAAAATATGTATTACAATGTCGATACTGTAGTCTGTTTCTTTGAAATTCTGAATAAGTTATATTTTACAATACTCGTCACATTGCATTGATACCAAACGTGACTAACACGAACGAATTAAACTAGAAAAAATAACGGTGTACTCGACAGTTCTGAAAGTACCTAACTTGATAGACATATTCATAATTATTATAGTCTACAAATGTAATAGTTCACAAACAAAACAAAATTTTCAGAGTAGATATTCGAAATATCCTCCGTTCTTTGCTATACATAAATTTATTCTTCGTCGAACGTTATTAACAGCTCGTTGAACATCTCTTCTTCGTAACGAATTAAATGAAATCAAAATTTTATTGCGTAGCTCGGCAATGTCATTAACTAATTCAGCATAAAGTTTATTTTTCAGAATACCCCATAAAAAAAATCTAACGGCGAGAGATCCGGCGACCTTGCAGGCCAACGTACTACTCCACTATTCCCAATCCACTGATTTGGAAATTGTTCGTTTAAATGATCACACACCGCCCTTGCATTGTACGCTGGTGCACCATCATGTTGAAACCATAATTCTGGAAATCTCCTTAAATTTATATTGTCAAAATATTCGGCAAATGTAGTTCTAAGAAAATTTAGGTATCGTTCTGAGTTTAGGTTTTCCTCATAAATAAATGGGCCAATAACTTGTTCTCCCACAACTCCCGCCCAAACATTTAACCCAAATCTAACTTGATTTCGAGCTGGTCTATTGACTCTTGGATTTTCAAGCAACCAGACGTGCTCTGATATGTCGATTAAATAATCCACAATTTGTAAATTTACTTTAATCCGTCCAAATAATGTTATTTAAAAAATTGCCGTCTCTGTTGCTAAGCCAATGACACCATTCTAATAACGTCTTTCGGTATCCCCAGGAAGTAAAGCGTGCGAAACGTGTATTTTATAGCATTTGTAATTGTTCTTTCTCAAGAGTATCCAAATTTTAACATGATGCGCGGCATCGATAGTGTTTGCAACTTGTCGGGTAGAATTGGAAGGGTTATTGTTAATCTAAAAGAAGAAATTATAAAAGAAAATTGAAATTGTTAAAACAGCTCTTGACTGGACTTTTATTTAAACTATACGTTTTTATAAATAAAGTAATAATTAAGAGAATATTATGTATTTAGAAAATAAAAACTATTAATTATCTCGTCTAAAATTTCTTCATTCTCATTATTATTAGAGCAATCTCCAAACTTCTTTCGAGTTTTACGAAAAGATCCATAAAGAGAAATGTTTCTATCTAATTTATTGCTAAAGAATGCTCTATGTGGTTGTTGTCTTTCTGGATATTGTTGAAAGTAAATTGCGCTCGCTATTACTGAATTGCTGTAATTAGCATAATAATACTTTAACCGTTTTGTTAATTTTTCAGCAATTAATTTTAGATATTAAAAGTTGTTAATGAGACTGTTGTTTTCTGAATTTGTACTAAAATTCTGAAATTCCTACTTCCTTCGAATTGTACTAAAAGATCCATAAAGAACAACCAAACAATGTTCTATTTGGTTGACGTCTTGATGGATACTGTTGGAAGTAAATTTCGCTCGCTAGTTACTATATGGTGTTATTATTATAATAAAGTTGTAACATGTCACGTTGTTATGCGTTGTTTTCATCATTTGAATAAGTTTAAAACGAATTGCATTTGAGTTGAACAGTAAACAAACTAAACTATGCGGAGAAATGTTAAAACGTTTAATTTTTGTGATCACAGCACACCATATTTTTCTTAGTACTGTTATTTTTAACATTTTCTGCATTTATAGCCATTTAACTTTCTTTAATGAGGCTGCGTGATACATGAAAAAATATCCGAAAAAATTGATCTATTTAATGATGCGAAGATCTAATATGGCGGCCATAAGAAAAAATGAAGTTGATGGTGGTAAAAGCCAGACGAAACGCTTTAAGCAAAATCTAATAATACCTTCGTAAAGAGCTAAAAAAAGTGTCTGTAGAATGTATTAGTCTTGTTTTTATCCCTGCAATAATAACTTCAGAACAGAAGAAAAAAGAAAAGTGTGTTTTTCGGAAATATTTAAAAAACTACAAATCATAGAAAATTTTTTAAAACGGATTATTGTTCAGCAGCAAAAACCGCAACTTTTGCCCCAATTTAACCGACTTTGTATCTCTTACCGTTTTCGAGATCCCAATGGTGACCCGCGAATTTGTAACAGCCTGTATATACCTACACGTTTAAGTTCAGTGAGTGAACAAAAGTTAATATCAATCTGTGGGTGACTTGAGTAAGATATTCGTTCTGGTCAGAGGCAAATAAAAAGTATCATGTTGACGCGAATTGAATCGAGGAATAGGGAATTGAAGAGAGTGAACTAATGTTGAACAATCATAACGTCGTTGTGTAAAATTCGATATAGATAGCTAATACTGAAATCTATTCTTCTAAATTGAAAAGATGTTAGGTTAAATTTAAATAATAGAGAGGAATGATCGAAATTCCTTGGTGGATACACACGATCAACTATACCTAAATCCCTAATATAATATCGCAGCTTGAAAGTAGATTGATGTTCACTATATGTTGAAAATAAAAGATCCCAAGTTTGAGCCTTGGGGAACCCTTGAAGTAGCGATATAACTTTTAGAAGCATAAGAATTATAATATACGTATTGAACTCGGTCAGCTAAGTACGACGTAAACAATTCCATTAACGCTTCATTAAATCCAAACAACCCTAATTTGAAGGGAATAATGCTATGGTTTAAATGATTAATAAGGGTCATATTTATAGTCCGTGCTTGAGGTTGTGTCGATGCTTGAGCACGCGTTTGTGACAGATTTGTAATGACATTTACGTCAAAATCGCGTGCTCAAACATCGACACAACCTTAAGCACGGACTATAAATATGACCCTAAAGGCTTTAGCGAAGTTCGTGTAAATACTATCCACCTGACCGTGCCTATCCAAGACGTTAGAAGTAAATTGCGCATAGCAAGATAGGTTGGAGGTCGTATATCGTTTTGCAACAAACCCATGTTGGAAAGGAGACGAACTGGTTGCAATTATCGGATAAATTTTTTGTATACAAACATTACTTAAATATTTTTGCAAAAATGCATGTAATCTATACGGCCCTATAGTTAGTAACATTCTTACAATCTTCACTTTTCAGTATTGGTATGACGTGTGCATATATCTTCAAAATATTAAATTTTTTTTTTTTTTTCAAATAACGTAGTACCTAGTTTTTGTCGTAGCACTTTATTCGTCAAGAGGTTCTAGTTTGCCGTGAGAACAAACTATTTCGATAAAAATTGTCAAATGGGTGACACTTTTGAGCGGAAGTCTGTTTTAGTTGAAAATATTTTAAAACAAATTAAGGGGTTTCGCGAAAGATCATATAAACGTTAATCGTAAAGTAACATAACTTCTTTTATCGTCAAACAATTAAACATAGTGCATATATATACATAGAACATAATAACATAATCTATGCAATACAGAATAGAGCGCTGCAATGGGATGAACGCGACTAAAATTTCCAATACAATTAGGTTAACAACCAGGTATTTTGCCTTGAGATGTTGTTGAAGATTTTTGCAGGTATTCTACGTTCCTTAGTTATTGCAATATCGTTAAAAGTTTAGAAAATCTATGCACGAACAAAAGAGATAACCATGATTATTAAGATTATTTGGTAAGTTTAGATTACAAATTTGGTACACCTTGTAGGTAGCATAAATAAATAAATTTATTTATTTAGAACACCAGCAACATTAAGAAGATTACTGTGATAATAGCTGTTAAGAATAAACCTAACGATGAATGACATTTTCGAATTAATCTGTCGAACATGTTTAAAACCGAATAAGCCATCGTATAATATATTTACTCATTCGTCTAACAATAATTTAATATCTGATTTAATAATGGATTGTACGCCAATGAGGGTAAGTAATATACTGTATTTACTAGCTTGTTTTGTTTAAATTATACAGTATTATTGTTAATGTAACAGTAAATTAATTACAAAAGAAACGATTAGTTTTGTTATGTATCAAATTTTATTTTAATTATAAGATAGAGCAAGAAGATAAAAGAGGACAAAAATTAACGTCTTCAAGCTTAAATTCATGTTTATTTCTTGTTTGTTGTCACACATAGGTACAGTGATTGACAGAATTGATATCACCTTTCCTAACTGAATTGTAATTATTGATTCTTGATACAAAAATCATATATTTCTAAAGAAAACATTGTTTATACACTTCTAAACAAAAACTGATTTCAAAAATATTCAGGAAAAACGAAAAAATACTGTACTCGTATGAGTACAGGATGACTCATTTTCGTATGTTTTCGAAGACTCCGGGGAATCTGTGGGTGATATAAAAAAAACTGAGGTACGGTTCTAGAGCTGTTTTTTTCCTAAAAACATAATGAAGCAAACCGAATTCGGCTATCTCTTACCGTTTTCGAAGTACAGGGGGTGTTTTCCGATTTCTGACCAAAATCAATCCAGCCCTATATCTCGATTTTCTTAACTGCTATCGAAAATGGTGTAGACACCCTTAAGGCACTTTTCCGATATACATCCGGTGGGATAAAATTTATTTTGAATTCTTTTTTCGTTTTTTCGATATAACCACAAGTTTTGTTTTTCCATACGGAACACCCTGTATATTTTTTCGAAAATGGAAAGAGAACTGAAAAACGATTCCAAAAATATATAATAGATATAATATTATTTTGGGGAGATATTTGAAAAATTGTTAATTCAGTATTTAGAGAATTTCACATCTATAGTATACATCGAAAAAGAAAAGGTTTTATTTTATGTACTATATTGATTCTACAGAAATAGTTTTTCATTAATTTTATCCATTTGGTAACCAAGTATTATAATTATATTAGGTAAAAAGAGCTCAGGAATCGTATCTCAGTCTTTTTCTATCTCCCTCAAAAACGTACGAAAATTGGTCATCCTGTGCATTGTTTTTAAAGTTTCTTAAATCACTCCTGGTTTATTATATTAACCTTATCTAGCTGTTTCAATATTACAAGATTTCGAAATCAAAACTGGAACGAGGAGAGCGGGGGAAGAGGGACACCTTCGATATGTCTTGCAATGTCAACGATTCGATTCGAGTTACTAATTTCGACTGACTAACCTCTCCGCTTTGTATCCAAATGCCGCATCTAGATTATGTTGTATGCGAGGGGTGGTTGTTCGGTCCACCAAGATCTTCCCGTAGAGTTCCATTTTCCCGACTATTCGATGCATTACATAATAATTTACATCAAACGTTTATTATATTGTGTTATTTTACAGGTGGCCGTAAATGATGGATATCCAATGAACGCCTGCAACGAATGCATCGAGAAACTAAATTCGATCTACGATTTTAAAACGATGGTGATGGAATCGGACATTAAACTACATCAATTTTTTAGAAACAACGTCACCGAACGGGATAACCGGTACGATCACGTAAAAAGCGACACGTCATCATCATCATCGGCGATCAAACCCGAATTAAGCGAAGCAGAATTAACGAACGTTAACAACGACGTAAACGAAAATAAATCGGATTCTTACGACTCTTTAGATTACGACAATCTACCTATCGAACAAGATGATATCCATATGGAATGTAGTAACGACGATGATGAATCTATATCGAATCATTCCATGGTTGGATTCGAAGATATCATGAAAGAAGAGCCGACGATTCAACCCGAAATCAATCTAGATGGCGTTTGCGATACTGGCGAAATTCACACTGAATCGATGTTGGAGAAATTGGACGATAACGAGGTGGTTAGTGCGGAAATTGCGAAAACGATGTTTAAAACGAAAGTTAATGTCAACGAACAGCAGGTGGAGTTACTGAACAATGCTGATTATAACAAGATAATGTCGATGGGGCTCACTAAGAAACAGAAGAATCGTATGACGATATTTTGTCCGGATTGCAATAAATCGTTTACGTTTAGATATTTCGTCGACGTTCACGCTCACGTTCATACCGGAAATGTACCGTTTAAATGCGACAAGTGTGATAGACGTTTCCCGAAGAAAGTCGTACTGAAACAGCATATGAAATGTCATCGCGAAACTAAAGATTTTAAATGCGAGGAGTGCAGCAAAGCGTTCAAGACGATTACTTTATTGCGGATACATAAAAGGAAACATTTACCTGATCGGCCGTTTAAATGCCACCTCTGCACTAAAGCTTTTAAATTCAGCGCCGGATTAAGAACCCACATACGCCTACATTTGAACGAGAAAACCCACATTTGCGAAATCTGCGGGAAGAGTTACGCCGACTCGGGCGGTTTGTACAGTCATAAGATGAAGAAGCACGATCCTAACCGTCCGAATCAGAGCGTTTCCTGCGAAATCTGCGGGAAAGTTTATTCGAGCAAGAGCGGCCTTCAAAACCATATTTCGCGGCAGCACACGGAGAAACGGCCGCACGTTTGCGATCAATGCGGTAAATCGTTCTTCGACATGACGATACTCAAGCAACATATGTTCATACACACCGGGGAAAAACCGTATGCCTGTCGGTTATGCGGGAAGAAGTTTCGACAGAAAGGATGTATCACACAGCATATGCGGATACATACTGGTGAGACGCCGCATCCTTGTAAATATTGCACGGCTCGTTTTAAACATTCGCATCATTTGCGCGGTCATATTAAAGCTCATCATAAGGATAAGCTCGAGAAATAGATGGATCGGAACTGATTAGATTTAATCTCGAATATATCCAAACAGCATCAGGATAAATGCGCTGAAATCTAGCTCTAAACGGTATTGTAAAGACATACTAATACGTCGCTGGTATATTAGACTAACATTACAAAGTAATTTGTCGTAACATTTCGAAATAATGTTGTGGCAACATTACAGAAACATTTCCTTGTCGATTGTAAATAATATAAATAAAGAGAATTACTTTATTAAACAAATATTTTCTTCTCCACCGTCATCCTTTTCATCTTCTCCATGCTGTGTGTATTACATACGTCTTGGTGACCATAAATGTTTATGCAGCAACGGCTTATCTTATTTATCCTACATCTTTGGACGGGACTAATTTTGCTTGATTCTCGCTTATATGCAAATACGTATATGAAATAATATGCGATATATATAATGCAATTTATTAATATAAGAAAATGAAATGAAAAAAATAGGTACAACATTATAATTATTAAATCGTGAAATTTTGAATTATTACAAACTACAAAAGTTAAATAGCGACAACAAAATCAGTGAGGCATTTGAGCTTGAATTTGTGAAACTAATCCATCAATGTTTGGATTAATTCCACTCTGATACAAAGACATAAAGAATTTTCCAAATTATCGACAGTCAGCCTTGTACGATGTTTTGATTTATTAGCTTTCATCATTGAAAAGAACTGTTCGCATTTATAAGTGCTGCCAAACGCACAAATCGCACAACGAGATATTTTTGTAGAAAGCCACGTCACGTCTTCAAATTTAGGTTTTACGAGTGAGTTTTCTTGAAGGTTGATCAACTCCATTTGCAAGTGTATTGGAGCATTTTGTACATTACTTTTTGTTGGAGTAGCAAATACATTGAAACTGTCTTCTATGTTTTTAAAATCGGTAAATCTGTTCGAAAATTGCTCCGATTGTAACTGGAGTTCTTCAGGATATTGGACATAAATACGCAAATGGTGAAATGATAACTATTACCAGAAAGCATCTGTGTCTCCCACAAGCGGATTTTTTTTTCTGAAACGCTTTCAAACGTCTGTACAAATCATTTACTAACTGCCCTTGTTTTTGAATTTTCAAATTGAAATCTTTCAAATAGTCTGTAAGGTCGACCAGAAATGCTAAGTCACATATCCATTTTGGGTCACTCAATTCAGATATAGTGGTTTATCATTTATTTGAATAAAATCTCATTTCTAAGCTCGTAAAACCGTTTCAGCATTTTCTCTTTGCTTAGCCATCTTCACAATAATACGTTACGTCGTCATATTCGGCTGATATTTCATCCTAAAACGTCTTGAACTGACGATGGTTAAGCCCTCGGGATCGAATAAAATTGATGGTTTTTACTACCACATTCATAACATTCTGGAGTCGAATGGACTTTACAACACAAGTTCTGATGTTGGTGGATAATACAATGAAGGATCGACTATCAAATCATTTTTTTGCACATTTAATTCAGTTGCTTTTTCATACAAAATTCCGATGAAACCTTTACGTAAGCCGACCAGAGAAGGTGCACCATCTGTTCATGCACCAACTAACTTTGACCATGGCAAGCCAAAACTTGTGAATACCTTTTGAACTCGATTAAAAATGTCCTCTCCTGTAGTATGGTTCCTTTTAGCGGCTGTAAAGCTAGCAATTCCTCAGTAACAGTGAACTCTTTATCAACACCTCGAATAATAACCAGCTGAGATGCAGTAATCTGCTGGATTTTGTCTTTTATATTGAACTCTTCTTCTGAACTGCTTCTTTATATTGAATTCTTTTATCACTGAAATGGATTCATTACACAGCAAACAAATAGGCTTGCCATTGTGCAAGATAAAAAAGAATTCTTCAGTCCGCATTTTTCTTGAATTTGGCGACCCTCTGCATCTACTTTTCATTTCTTCCACCATCATCATTTTCGTTTACTTTTCGTTCGATAAACTTAATAACAAAGGATTTTTCAAAATATCTCGCGGGACTGGTTTTTGCCCAAATATGTTTTACATTATCCGATTCTGTTTGAAATAAAATTCTCAAAAACAAAATATGATAGTGTAAAACAGGCTTAATCCTATTTGCGGGATTTTATAAACGTCCCTCAACCTCAGCTATATAGCTGTGTTATGTTGGTAGTTCCGGTGTTTATTATTAATGTCAGTTGATGTCAGTGACAGTTGACAGTTTGTTTCAAGTGTACCATCAAATTAGGTTAGAATAGAATTCTGATCATTTCAACTGTTTCCGCGACTTATAACAGGTAGGTAATCGCAATTAAAACACGAGGTAGATAAAAATGTAATTAAATTTATTAATTTTAAAACAATTAAAGCGAAAATTTTAATATTTAAAATAATTATTCAAAATTTCTGATTGTATCATTTAAATTATCCAGTGATATGGCTATTAAATTCATCCCGTTTGTAATACTATCTTTTATATCTTGTAAACCAGCTGTAAAACTATCTCTTATATCTTGCAAACAAGTTAAACTTTCCCGATACAAGTCGAGTTTGGACATCTTTTCTATTTTATTTCTTTTATTTGCTGTATATTCATGATCTTTTATACTATTATCACTGTTTATAATTTCAGGTCTGACACAGGTTTTCTTGAGGGACCAGCTTCAGGTTCTATTTTAAGTTTTCTTTTATTAGCTATATCTGATACTGATACCACCTAAAATAGATTTAAAAGTAATTATGTTTTTATAAAGATTTTTTTTTAATTTACTTTAAATTCTTCTATTCCAACACCCTGGAAGAATGTAGCACCATATAACTCTAATAATCTTTTCTCATAACTGTTTAATTTTGATGCTTCATAGATATCAGCCTCTACAGTATCTTTATCTCCTTTTAAAGCTGATGCTTTCTTCTTCATGTGATATTTAATATCAGCCCAAGTCTACAAATTAAGAATTTTTGAAATTTGCGTTTGAATTGAAATTTCCCCTTTATTTTATGTACTTTTTGCCACTTTACTACACTTTTCTGTCCTGCACCCACACCATTTAACTTCCCAGTTAATTCCTCCCATAACAATTTTCGTTCGTGTTTCCCATTGGGGCCGTTGAATTCGCCCTTCAACAAATTAGGATGTTCGTCCATAAATTCGATTAAGATCTCCCAATGTTGTGATGATAATCCCTTAGACATGATTATTATTAATCGGATTCCTTATTTAAAAGTTAAAAATTAATTATTATTCGATACGACACGCCAGTACGATATGTCACTATCAATCAGCTGTTGTAACTCAGTCGATATCGAACGAGATATTGTTATTTTTTATTATATCAGTATATTAGACGATTTTATAGTGATTTTCAGCAATTTCATTAAAAAAAAATGATCTTTTAAATGAGAATTGATATATTTTTCCATTACATTATTTAAAATAATAAGACGTTCATTTGTATTTAATAAGTTGGCTAATGTAGTACGGTATGAAGTTGGTCACATTAAAACATTTTAATTGACAGCTGACACAAACAATACTGATTTTCCAAATACAACAGAAAAAGGTTGTTTATTGCTTATAAATTACACGATTTTACCGAAAAAAAAAGTAAAAATGCGTTTTCATCGCAACACTCACTAATTATGGTGATCTAATTAGTGTTAATGGTGTCTTATAATCGTATTACGGGACTTAACCTAACTCTAACATAAAGTAATGGCTCAAAGTATGGCTTTAGCATCATTAACTGCAACGTACACCGATTCGGAAGGTGAGGACGAAACTAACGAAGATGGACATCCGAATACCGGTTCGGTAACGATAAACACACCCGATACATCCCCTAGTAAATCGACACCCACTTCTCGACAAAGTTCACCTGCCCCTTCGAAGATTAGAATGCGAGTAGCTAAATTAGTATCATATCTAGATGATACGATTGTTTCCGATGATGAAGGTGAACACGATGTTGTTAACGAACCGGAAACTATGGTTATTACAGAAAATGATACCTCTAATAACACTGATGTTGAACATTCCGAAGAGGATGGTGTACATATACCACCCGAACCAGCTGGACATTGCTCGGCTGATATTCAGGAAAAAATCGCTAGGTTATACGAGAAAATGCAAGTCGAAGGGTTGGATATGAACGCGTTAATACAGCAGAAGAAGAATTTTCGAAATCCGAGTATTTACGAGAAACTTATCCAATTTTGCGGTATTAACGAGTTAGGTACGGTCACAAATATATAAATCGGGATATATTTACGAGTTAAATTCGATAAATTTTAGGTACAAATTATCCACCAATCATTTACGATCCGTTGAAATGGAGTAAAGAATCTTATTACGAGGATTTAGCAAAAGTTCAGAAGGTCGAGATGGATAAGCGGGAGAAAGAAAGGAAATCAAAAGTCGAGGTTGTTTCGGGGGACAAAGAAACAGGAAGAAGAGGCTAAAAAGCGGAAAAGTAAATGGGATCAACCAGGTGGGAATTCGTTAAGTTCGCATAACTTAAAACCTGCCGGATTAGTACAGCCGTCGTTGACTAATAGTGCCACCGGAACTAAAGCTACGGTTATATCAGCTTTCGGATCTTTACCTAAGAAACCGAGACCTTAATTTGTATTATTAATCTTCTCTTTTGATTATAAGAAGTGTTTTATAGACTATTTTTTTAATGTGTATATAATTTATTAATTTAAAAAGGGTATTAAATAATTCTGTAGGAGTAATTCGAGTTGTTTTAATTGTAGACATGAATGTAGCTTAGAAATTGTGAATTTTTAATTTTTGTTTTAATTAAAATACATCGAAATAGTAAAAACAAACATTTTAATATGTTATACAGAATGATCAATATTATCTGTCTAAGGTTGGTAATAAAAGTTTTTTTACAATTTATTTTTGAAACCCAAATAATTGTGTTATACTAAATTTGTATTGACTATGACCTTGTTTTGACGGTGATGACATTTGTTCCTCATCAATTGTGTCAGGTGGTTCCAGGTTTGTTCTATATTGTAAAATACTTTTTCGAAATTTTTGGAAATTTTAGCTGTCCTAGGTTTGTTACATTGTTCTTTTTTTGTAGAATATTAAAAATTTATTTAAAAAAAATACGGAAAAAATTATTTTTTGGTGTCACCCTTCCCCCTTTTTTGAAATTTTAAGTTAATCTGAATATTGGTTCAAAATTTCAAAAATGTTGCTGTTAAGAAACGTGTTGTTGCTTGTTAAAAAAGCAGTTTTTCATTTTTTTTTCGATCGTACCCCACCCCCTTTAGAAATTTTGAAAATTTCGAAATTTATTTTTTTTGAATATTAAAAATTTAAAAAAACGGAAAAATAATTTTTTCCGTGTTGCCCCCTTTTTTCCCAAATTTTAAAAGTCAAAGGTTATTCCGAACAATGGTCCAAAATTTTAACTTTGTAATCCCCTTTATTTAGAAAATCGAAATTTCCTCGTTCTAGGTTTGTCATACATTGTTCCAAAATTGAGTTAAAAAAATTAAAAAAGTTTGAAATTGTAAGTTATTGTGAATATTGGTTCAAAATTATAGCTTTTAACTTGTGTTAAAGTTAAAGTGTTAAAGTTTTTCAATTTTTTTCGATCTTACCCCCACCCCCTTTTGAAATTTTTGGAAACTCAACATTTTAGTTGTCCTAGGTTTGTTTTACATTGTTCCTTTTTTTGTAGAATATTAAAAATTTATTAAAAAAAAACCGGAAGAAATTATTTCTTTGGTGTCACCCTTCCACCTTTTTTTAAATCTTAAAAGTTATTCTGAATATTGGTTCAAAATTTCAAAAATGTTGTTGCTGTTAAAAAACGTGTTGTTGCTTGTTAAAAAAGCAGTTTTTCAATTTTTTTCGATCGTACCCCGCTCCCTTTAGAAATTTTGAAAATTTCGAAATTTTTTTTTTGATTATTAAAAATTAAAAAAAACGGAAAAATAATTGTTTAGGTGTTGCCCCCTTTTTTCCCAAATTTTAAAAGTCAAAGGTTATTCCGAACAATGCTCCAAAATTTTAACTTTGTAACCCCTTTTTTAGAAAATCGAAATTTCCTCGTTCTAGGTTTGTCATACATTGTCCAAAATTGAGTTAAAAAAATTAAAAAAGTTTGAAATTGTAAGTTATTATTCTGAATATTAGTTCAAAATTTTAGCCTTTTAACTTGTGTTAAAAAACAGTTTTTCAATTTTTTTCGATCTTACACCCACCCCTTTTGACATTTTTGGAAATTCAACATTTTAGTTGCCCTAGATTTGTTTTCCATTGTTCCATTTTTTCTAGAACATTCAAAATTTATTAAAAAAAAAACGGAAAAAATGATTTTTTTGGTGTCACCCTTTTCCCCTTTTTTGAAATTTTAAGTTAAATCTGAATATCAAAATTTCAAAAATGTTGTTGCTGTTAAGTTTTTTTAATCTTAAAAGATATTCTCATTATTGGTTCAAAATTTTAGCCTTTTTACTTTTGTAAAAAAAAACAGTTTTTCAATTTTTTTCGATCGTACCCCCACACCCTTTTGAAATTTTGAAAATTTCAAAAAACGGAAAAATTATTTTTCGGTATTGCTCTCCTTTTTTGTCAAATTTTAAAAGTTAAAGGTTATTTTGAACAAAGCTCCAAAATTCTAACCTTATACCCTTTTTTAAATAAACGAAATTTCCTCGTTCTAGGTTTGTCCTACATTCTTCCAAAATTTAAAAAATTGTCGACGAAAGAAAATGGGAAAAATGTTCTTTTCGATTGTGCCCTCAAAGAGAGGGTGGCTCTTCGAAATTTTAAAAATTGTTTCAATTTCTCTTCTGCCTAATATTGTGCTAAAATTTTAACCTTCTACCATGTGTTAGAACAAATATCAGATTAAGTAGAATAATCTGAAACTAACTTCACACTGGTAAGGAATTTCGTTTTTCTAAAAATAAAAAAAGATGTTTAATATACTCGTATTATGTTGCAAAATCCTCGAAAAATGTACAACAACCTTTGAAAACCTGTCAAAAATGACATATACGTTAATAGATTTGCGTAATTTGCGCTTACGCAGCAATTACACCGCATGGGGACACATTTTTATATCATATTTGATGTAAATTAGCGTTTTACATTACAAGCGTTAGAATATAAAATTGCTGAACGCATTTTATAAGACATTTATATTGTAATAATAGGCAATAATTTATAGGTGTTCTATTCTGGTGCACTCAGTATGTTTGCTCTATATTTGTACCTATTAGATTCTGTATAGCTAAAGACAGATGATTCATTTCACGTTACTATAGTAACGAAAAAAATTGTATATATATTATAAAATGTACACGCACACAACGATATAAAGCGGTGGCGACGAGTAATAACGAGCAAACGCACGATTTTTTGAAAGATCTGACATCTATCAGCTGATCGAGTAACTTGACGCGTTGCAAAGAGCCTGCGCGTATCGCGACAGTAGTGTTTCTGTCCGTTCCGTCTGTTTTGGCAGAGGCGAAGGGAAAGGGAGTTTAGTTAGAAGAAATGGCCGCTGTGAGTAGTGGCCGGAGTGTAATGGATCCGCAAGGGGATACTGAAAATGGCATCACAATAGATGAGCGTTTGAAACAGCTTTATCCTAACGTGGACGAGGAAAAAACTCCGCTACCAAGATGTTGGAGCACCAAGGATAAATACACTTACATCGGCTTGTCCCAGAACAATTTACGTGTGCATTACAAAGGTAAGTGTGCGTTCAACCAGGGCTCACAACGTCCGAAAAACGCGAACAATAAGAGGTCGTAATTTAACGTTTCAAGGGTGAATTTAATCAGTGGATACGCGTAGATCGTCTCGACGATCTAGTATTGTATCGTTATATTGGAAAAAATAACAGGATTCCGTTTGGAAATCGAATGTCATACGCGTTCAACACTGGCGATAGAATTCGTACAAACAAAGGAATCAGCTGATCATAACACACGGGCACACGGGGTGAACTAATATATTTATATATTTTTTGTTTTGTAAAGGAAATATTTTTCGTGTTGTATGACGTTTTATCTTCGTATTTATCGAAACATGTTTTCGAATTATTCAGAATAAATCGCGTTTTAATAATAATAATAAAATCAAAATATTGCCTACGCTTGACGTTACTTCATCTGTCAAATAAAAATTTCCTAATGTGCGATGCCCTGTATGAAAAATGACATGACAGATTATCGTAATTTTATCTATTTCGAAAATTTGTTTAATTTTTGCGATTCATTCGATTTATAACGATTTTCTTTATAATCTTTGATGTGTGTTTCGCTGTAAACTATGTATATACCTAGATAGGTATATACATATTATATTATATACACTTTCTCTTTATTTATATTTCCATTTCTATAATAATAATGTCATGCTTTGGTAAAATTGAAATAATTTATTTCAATTTTGCGTTCTATCCTTCGCTATCTTACCTTGAACAACATATGCATGTTTGTACATTTCATACGTAATATATATTTATAACGACCTTTTTAATTTGACAGTTTCGTCCTTTTATATATTTTCCTTTTAAATTTATTTTCTTTTATATATCGTCGGGCACGTATGTATATTCTACATAATGTGAATTTGACCGGACGGTCCTTGCCGTTTCGCAATTGTTTTGTGTTTAGTTTTCATGGCCGTCGTTGACTTTTAAAGGAATCATAAACAAACGAGAGTTTTTTTTTTAAATTTAATTGATTGTTTTATTTCGTCGCATGGATGTTGTAGAATATATGTTTTGACGATATATTTATGTTTAAATTGCGTTATACAGGGTGTTCTAAGAAACTATTACCACTTAAATGTTCTATTTACCCTTTATAGTAGCTGTGTATGAGTTATGGAGAGCATTCGGTGTTCGGTTGATGATGAGAGCCAATGAGCCTTCGAAACACGTGTCCCGATTTAGTTAATTAAATTTTGTGGTGTTTGTACCTATATAAAACTTGATTATGTTTCTTTATTCTTCTATTTTTTTATTCTTTTACCTGGCTATCGAATTTTCAGACAAATTAGGACACATTGCAGTTCTAGTGAGCTTGTTCTTCAAATATTTTTCGTTTATGCGTTTGAAAAATGATGATATTCAAAAGAAGATTTAATGGGGTCATTTTGGCCCATTTTTTCTGCCCTGCGAGGTGACGAAGATTGAAGAATTGAGAGGGGAAGTTTCAGCTAGAAGAGTATTCCTTTAGTAAAGCTTCTTCTAGCCTAATTTCCATCGTAAATATAATAAAATAATATATCAGACTCGATGTCGTGTATGCTAAAAAGATTAGTATTAAATTGATTTTTTTTTAGTGGTTGTGAGTTCCCAGACCGAGGAGCAGCCGAGGTCTCAATCGATATACGAGTGTCTCGTTGATTTAAATGAAATTTTGTTGGGATGTCGATAGATGTTTGGAGCTCAAATCTATGTTTCCATTGTTCAGCACGATTCCTACTTTATACATCTTAACGACATAATATAGAAATCATGGAATCTACACATGAAGATCTATACATAGAGTGTGTTCCCGAATGGAGTTGACAACAGAAAAAAAATCTTTATTATTGATTTTACGACAAAAAGTAATTCTTTATAAAAAGTTCTGCTTGTTGAGTAGATAAATTAACCATCGGAAAATCTAAGATTAAATGTACAGGATGTCCACAAATTAAGATAACATGAAAATGCTTCAACAGAAGTGTTTTTGCATTTTAAAGTTTATTGTTATCAGAAAAAGTTCTTCAACAACATGAAATAATGACTTTTTGTCGTAAAATCAATAATAAATAATAAGGTCTTATTGCAAAGCTTTTTCAGAATAATCGAACTAAAAATTCGAGCTCCAAACATCTGTTTAGCTCATTCAATATTTTAAAACATATTAAATAATAATTGTGGGCTTAACTATAAAAATATTTACATCATCGTTAAGGGCATTTAAAAATGTTGTTTTGACTTGTTTTCGGAATCGTTCCTTCTAGTATTTAATGAAACAGCGAATATGGTGGTGAGTTTTGGAGCCCCTGTCGCTAAAATACGAGGGAAGATCAGTAAGTACCCGTGTTTGAAGACAGGTGGCGCTGCTGAGGAAAGTTGGCATTACCGTCGTGTACTACCATCTGTCAGACAACACCATAATAAATTTTAGACTGATTCATACGTTAGTTTTTATTTGGCAGCCATTTGTATTACATGTGTTTCGTGTTTCTCGATAAAATGGAAAAAGAGCAATATGTTTGGACCTCTTTAAGAGAAATTCGCAGGAGTTTTTGCGTCGAGTCGTCACCGTCGATGAAACCTGGATCCATTATTATACGCCAGAGTCCAAGCGCCAGTCGAAACAATGGATTTTTCGGGGTGAATCTGCTCCGAAGAAGGCAAAGACGGTCCCATCGGCCGGAAAGGTCATGGCCGCGATTTTTTGGGATTCCAAAGGAATCATCTCATGGAGTTTTTGCAGAAAGGAAGAACGGTCACGGGACAGTATTACAGTGAATTATTGGACCGATTCGATATAAAATTGAAGGAGATACGGCTAAGAAAAAAGTGCTGTTTCACCACGATAATGCACCAGCACATTCATCCAGAATTGTCGCGGCAAAGTTGCATGAACAGCACTACCAAGTGCTGCCGTACTCGCCTGACTTGGCTCCCTGCGACTTCTTTCTGTTCCCCAACATGAAAACATGGCTCGGGGGAAAAAGATTCTGCTCAAACGAGGAGGTTATCGTCGAGACAGAAGCGTATTTTGCAGAGTTTGACAAATCGTATTTTTTGGAGGGGTTAAAGATATGGCAGAAACGTCGGGAAAAGTGTATTGTTCTAAAAGGTGATTACGTTGAAAAATAAAAAAAAAATTGTGAAAAACTTCCGTCTTCTTTCCTAACACGGGTATTTATTGATCCGCCCTCGTAGTTATCTTTGATCGTACATTCGATTGTACCCCCTTGTTCGAGGGGAACCTGGACCACACTCCGATTCTGGGATGCTCTGGACCACTCTCCCATCGTTGGGCTTCTTGGACCACTTCCTCATCCTTGGGCTTCCTCGATCACACTCCGATCCCGACGCCCCTTATTTATCGTTTGATCTTGAGATGTCCTCGAGCACCCCTCAGATCCTTGCCGAGTGTTTGTCCATGCCCCAATCTCCGGTGCCACCCCCTCGATCTTCAATGCCAACCCCCCTCCCTCCCCGATGTGCACGATTTTGTCTCACTATAAACCCACGGTTACCAGAGCTGATGTGGACAGATTTTATTTAATTATGTTTGATAAATACCTGTTGTGGACATTTCTAAGGGACAGTGTTATGGACCCAGTAATCAGTTTTACTCACATCTGATTCCGAGGACTCAGTTTCTTCTTTGGGCGTTTTCTTATCTTACATTTTGTGTTGGTTTTGGATCGATTGCGGCTTCTATTTCGTCGTTTATTGGCGCGTTTTGTGTAAATGGTAGATTTTCTTGGTTTTGTGCTTCACTTTTCCTTTTGGAACCACCAGCAATTCTCATGAGTTTTTTACTCGAATGGTACACATAGACTTGACGATCTTTTTAGGGGTCATATTTATAGTCCATGCTTGAGGTTGTGCCGATTCTTCTTCTTCTTCTCGAACCTCCACAACTCGAAGTTTTCTGCAAGTCGAAATTTACTCTTGTTCCTTGTACTTGGTTTTGTATTCGTCTTGCTTAGGCTTAGGCTCCGCAGCGAAAACTTAAAAGCCTGACGATCCAAACAAAGGTAGAAATTAAAAAAAAAATTGGAAAGTGGATTTAAGAAAAAGACTATTGCTCAAGAGTATAATATACCTTAAAGTACATTAGCTACAATTATTAAGAATAAGATAAGCTATATTAAAGATATAAAAGGTCGAATTACTTTCAAGCGAAATAGGCCTAGAAAGACCGTGAATACAGCTATGATAAAGTGGTTTGAATCTGCTAGGAAGGAAAATTTGTGTGTATCAGGTCCGATCTTGCAATAAAAATCATTAAGTTTTGCTAAAAAATTAGGAGATCAGAATTTTAAAACTAGCTCAGGATGGCTTGAATAATTTAAAAAGAGGTAAGAACTAGAAGTACGTCTTCAATGCAGAGGTCTCTTTTTGAAGTGTTTACCAAATAAAGGTGATAAGAAGGCGTGAATGATCGACGACTTTTTTGAAACATGACTTTTGGAATTGGACAAGTCTTTTTTACGTCAAAAACAGGAAAGGTTTGCTCTTTATTGATAACTGTCCTGCACATCCTCAATTAGGTCACAAACTAAAAACAATAAAATTAGAATTGTTTCCACCGAACATGACATCCACACTTCAGCCTCTCGATCAAGGCTTTATAAAATGTTTTAAGTACCATTATAGGCGCAGAATCTTGGAAAAAACTTTGGATAGTTTTGAAAACCATCATTCGATTCCTACAATCGATCTTCTTGATTGCATTTAATTTTCTTCTGCAATAAAACGTGTAATACCTACATATTATGTATCTTTCTCTAACTCAAAGTTTCTATAAGTCGAAATAATTTAGCGATCCCTTGAAACTCGAGTTATGGAGGTTCTTCTTTATATCAAAATCACGTGCTCAAGCATCGGCACAGCCTCAAGCATGGACTATAAATATGACCCTAGGATGAATTGAAGTTTTGCCGTTTTTGAATCTTGAACAGACTCTTTACTTCTTTTAGACTAGACTACAGGGGGAGGAAATACGAGGCCAACCTCCCACTCAAAGAACCCCAGAACATTTTGCTTTGCTGCCACGCTTCAAGCAATATTTGTATTTGAAAGTGTTTACAGTATTTATAAAGTGTGCAAAATTTTTTTTTTTTTGGGGTTGGTGCACGAATTCTATATCATATTGTTCCTATTTCGTTTTCTCAAATGATACATACATATACAGGGTGAGGCACTACATTCGCCTCGGTTGATATACAAAAAACGGTAACACATATTTAAAATCCTTTTGTTGGAGAATGTGTAGGTCCATTCGGAGCCCGTTCTAAAATTATTTTGAAATATACAGGGTGTCTTAAAAGAAAGTTACACATCAAAGTTATCAAAATTTAAATGGAACACCATGTATATTATTGCATATTTCGATGACGCAGATTTTCTGAGATATTTAACCATTTTTGAAAATGTAGATCAATATTTAGTGCTAAAATAAAGATGCTTCCTAAAAATTATACAGGGTGGTTAAAATCTTACCTATAACTGTGTCTACCATTAATGCTCAATAACTTGCTTATTTTAAATGGAACACCCTGTATCTAACATCATTCGATTTAAATTTTATTTCTCTTTTAAATGTTATTAAGGTTCCCTATACCGATCTGAATGTGGTGCCTCACCCTGTATAGGTACAGAAAGTGCAATTAGATAAAAACAAAACAATTTTATAATACTTGTTTCTAAATCCTATTTTTTCTTCTTTTACATGCTTCTTCAGGACCAGGTAATATGAAGCAACTTTAACCTATTTATCTGTGTTTCTTTCTAGAATAGATCTTATTATGTTTAAGTAAGTGTAAAAACAAAATTATTGTACTCAATTAAACCTAAGCTCTAGCGAAACCATTTCCAGTTTAATAATTCCTTTTATACAACTCTCTAGCTTTATTTAATTAATTTAATTAATATTACAAACGCGTTAGCTCATTCGGTATTTTACATATTAAGAGGGGATCGATCATATTCCATTTCATTACGTGTACATATGCGCTATTGTAAAGATCACTTCGCGTGACCGTTTTTCAATTTGACATGTCACGATGATTATACGAAGCTCGCTCAATTTTCCTGCGGACTATACGCGGGTCTCGTTTTTCTTTTGCCATTACAACTAGCATAGTAGAATTCCGACTGTAAAGGCGTTGACCTTTAAAGTCGCGCAAATGAAATTTTACCGACACAGACAGTCGGGCATCATTACAAACGTGCTTATATGTATGATCTCGTCTTGTTCGCTGATACGGACAGGCCAACTACATATTAAGAGATCTGCCGGATGGGAAAAGGCGGCAAAAAAAGACGATTTAGAAGCGATCGTCGATCGAAGAGTGGATTTCCTGTTCAACGGTGAAATTGGTTGTTTTTATTGTGGTCACTGTATACAGGGTGGGGCATTAGTGCGAGGAAGGGGTCGATGGCCGCAGTGGTTAGGCGGCTGACTATTGTTGTGAGAGGACGATAGGTGCCGGGGTTCAATTCTCTGGAGGGACGGTGACAAATAAAAA
Source organism: Holotrichia oblita (assembly GCA_023690525.1). Lineage (NCBI taxonomy): Eukaryota > Metazoa > Arthropoda > Insecta > Coleoptera > Scarabaeidae > Holotrichia > Holotrichia oblita. The sequence continues at coordinate 12,648,154 of CM043016.1, read as the reverse complement.
AAAAAGTCCAATTACTCCTGTATTATAAGAGAAATGAGAAAATGTTATTAAGATAAAAGTTGAAGCGCATGGGAAGACTATAACCTAAAAATATTTTTAACTATACAGGGTGACAAATAAAGACAGGGTAAACTAAACTTACTTTATTTTAAATGGAACACCCTGTATATTTTTACTGTTTACGATTCTTCACACATAAAATAATTCATTTGCACTAGAAATATTTCTAATGTGATCTCCTTTCATCAGAAACTATTTATTTATCGGCGTATTTAATATTTATATACGAGGGAGCGTTTTTATATTCGCGGAATGGGGGATAAGGGGTGGAAATAAAAAAACCAAATTATTTTTCTTTTTCAATATATTCACCTGCAAGACGGATACATTTTTCACATCTTTCAATTAATTTATTTATACCCTCATAAAAAAATGATTTCTCTTTATCTGCAAAATACGCCGAAACTGCCTCCTTGACTTCATCATCGGCAGTAAATTTTTTACCCCGCAGCTCTTTTTTCATTTTCGGAAACAGGTAATAATCACTCGGGACCAGGTCTGAGCTGTAGGGTGGGTGATTCACAATTTCGAAGCCCACCTTATGCAGGGCAGCTAACGCAACGCGGCTCTTGTGGACGGGCGCGTTGTCGTGCGAAAGCAGCACACCTTTCGTCAATTTTTCCCCGTCTTTTCTCTTTAATGGCTTCTTTTAGTCGCTCTAATATTGAAGCGTAATATTCTCCGGTTATAGAAACACCTTTATCTTTATAATCAATCAACAATATTCCTTCCGAGTCCGAAAATACCGTTGCTATGAGTTTCCCAGCTGATTGTGACACTTTAAATTTCTTGGGAGGTGCTGTGCCCTTTTTATGCCACTGCATGGAGTATTGTTTGGACTCAGGTTCATAATGATGAACCCAAGTTTCGTCTCCAATAATAATTCGACTCAATACACCATCCTTGTCTTCATTACAGAGGTCCAAAAATGCACGCGAACACTCTACGCGCTGTTGTTTTTGCGGCCGCGTGAGCATTCTCGGCACCCATCTTGCGCTGACCTTAGACAGGCCGTGATGATCGTGTAGGATTTTAAAAATTGTTGTATCGGATACTCCAACCATTTCTGCGAGTTGTTTCATCTTTAGTCGAGCATCTTCGAGTACAATTTTTTCAACTTTTTGGATAAGTGCTGACGTGGTCACCTCAATGCTCCTGCCCGGCCTCGGGTCGTCTTCAAGGGATTCCCTTCCTTGTTTAAATAAACTATGCCACTTGTACACCATGGTTTTTCCTGGACAAGAGTCGCCGTAAACCAATGACATCTCATTCATTATGGTCGCGACTGATATTCCTTGCCTGGTAAGGAACTTTATAACTGCACGATATTCAATTTTTTCCATATTTCACTTTTCACTCCTGATTATGTTACTTGGTTGACGATAGCTCAAAGATTAACTGTCTAATAACAATGAAACTTCGTATTTGTACTAATTATGAGTCGCTGCACAGTCCACGCCCCCAATGCGCCTAATCACCCCCTACAACCCGCTCATTCCGCGAATATAAAAACGCTCCCTCGTACATGGCGAATCATAACTCGGAATGTTTATTTTCTCACCTATTCCAAATCTAACATCCTGTATTTTATTATTGGAGTAAACTCCTTTCTTCACGAACTTTATTATTTATTAAACATTCACTATAGCTAAATGTGTTAGTTTTTGAGTTACAGTAGAACCTCGATTATCCGTGCTGGTCGGGACTGAACCAAGCCCGGAAAATCGAAAAGCACGGTTAATCCGCACCTACTTATTTTAGTCAAAAAAGTTTTACAAATTATTATGACTACTTACCGTACTACGAAAAAAATATCTAACTTGGAATAAATATAAAATTAAGCTGGTAAAGTTTATTGTGGCAAAGAAAATATCAAAAAAACAATATAAAATTCTCAAAAAACGTAAACATATCATATAGTTATAAAAAAATCAAAACATGCTTTTCTTATTACAATAATTGTGTAAAAAATTAAATCAAAACTTAATTAAGAAAAATAATCAGTTAATTTCATTTGTTTTTTTTTTTCCTGAGTAAATTCATTTTTATTTATTAATACGAGTCGATCGGAATGCTTCTTCAACTTTCATTAACAATTGAATCGAAGAAAGTTTAGATTTCGAAAAACTTCCAGCGACAAATTTGAAGATAGAGAACTACAGTAGTTTTTGATGAAAAAATTATTTAGAAAAGGTTAAAATTGTAGGAGATATTGCAAAACGATTCAAGGCGTTAACGTGGAAAGCAGTATAAGTTGTACGATGTATACGATGATGGTACGGCGAATTGACGTGCACCGTTTGTACTAATTCGCATTCTGCACGGATAATTGAAACCCGGATAATCGAAGCTGTTTGCTAGCACGGTTAATCCGCACACGGATAATCGCGGTTCTACTGTATTTGCGTTTCTATAAGTCGAAACCATGATTTTAGAAAAACCCTATATTATAATAAAGGTAAGATCTAGAAGAATCGTAAACAGTAAACATATACAGGGTGTTCTATTTAAAATAAAGTAAGTTTAGTTTTTAGTGTCTTTATTTGACACCCTGTATAGTTAAACATATTTTTAGGTTATAGCCACCCGTACGCTTCAGCTTTTATCTTAATAACATTTTCTCGTTTCTCTTATAATACAGGAGTAATTGGACTTCCTCGCACTAATGCTCCACCCTGTATACAGGATCTTTTACGGAGGGGGAGGGGGGGGGGAAAAACATTTTTTTAAGCCCAAACCTTGTTTGAAGTTGTTGGAGTGGTATCAAAATTGTTCTCAATATTTGGAAACCAAAACTGTAATGTCGATGAAATAAAATTTTGCTGGCCCCTTTTTTTAGAAACGACAATTTAAATTTACCGAATATGGACACAAGTTTGACATTTAAATTTTAATCAAATACAAAGAAAATTAACTGAAAAAATATTAATCCAAGTTTGACATTTGAATCTGGTTAATATGGAAACAAGTTTGACAGTTAAAATTTAATCAAACACCAAAACATTGACGTTTAACCGTTGTTAAATATTGACAAAAGTTTGATGATTTAAATTTGTTAATTCTGGACACCTTGGTGACAATTTAAACTTGCCAAATATGGACACAATTTTGATGGTTATATTTTAATCAAAAACGAAGAAAATTTTTATTTATCAATCCTTGTTTGAAGTGACTGGAGTGGTATCAATTTTTTTTTTCAATATTTCGAAACCAAAATTGTAATAGTTGTAAAGATATGTCGATGAAATAAAATTTTGCTGGCCCCCTTTTGGAAAGGACACTGTTCTGGACATTCATCTGAAGTTTTGACATATTTTCGTAAATGTATTCATTCGACCACCCCCTCCCTTAATTTTTTTTCAAATCGAGCTTTTGACAGTTGTTTTGCAAAATAATACTAATTACTCGTTTGAAAAACGACAGAAAAGACAACCATATTGTAGCTCTTTCGGGTTATGGATATTTCCAATATTGTTTCAAAGTTTTGAAATCAAACCCTGCTTATAGTTAAAAACATTATTTTGAGATTACAAAACGAGGACTTGGATAGTTCAAAAGATATCGTGTGGAGCTAACATTTTTACTACCTGGAGCACCACTAATGTAAGTAGCTTCTTCAGGTGCAATTAGTAGATACTTTAGGAGATATTAGAAGGTCATAACAATTCGATTGTAGACCACGCTAGAGGCGAGAGAGAACTCTCAAGCTGTTCCAGATTGTTCTTAAAAAGATGTTATGTTGAAGATTTAAATTTTGTCTGTCATGTTAGAAATTTTTTTTTTCATTATCCAATTTGTAGCTTCAGTTCAAGATTTTGTCACCCCCTATCATGTTTTTTTTTCTCATGAATGTGTTCTTTTTAAGCTAAATCTAAAGTTTATTTTTTATTCAAGTAATAAGAGAAAAATTTTTGCCAACCTCCTCTTCCATATTTGAAAATCGAATTTTTGGAAGTTGTTTCAGATTTGACATCAAAAAAAAAAACTAAAAAACATCCTTTAGCTTCAGTCTTTCGATTTTGCCAAATTCCAAATCCAGATTGTTCTAGTTGGTCCAAACATGGTTTCATCATTTGGTACTAAAACCTCGAATGTGGCTAAATTGAAATTAAACATTGGTCCAATGTTTTAGCTTTGTATCATCTATAGTTCCAAAAATAGAAGACACTGTTGCAGGTTATTTTAGGTTTATTCTACATTATTCCAAAAACTTTTGCAAAAGCAAGTCGAAAAATTCGAAATTTAAAAAATTCTTCAAGGATATTCCACACATTGTTTCAAAATTTTGTTTGCAATTAATATTTTCTGTGTTGTCCAAAAATTTTATCCTTTTACCATGTGTCACATGGTCAAAAGGATAATTAATGAATTTCGGTTTTTAAAATTGAAATTTCAATTCAAGGTTATTCCAATTACAGCTTGAGTGAATTGAATTTTTTTAGGTTCTAGCTATTGTAAACATTGGTCAAAAATTTTAGCCTTCTACCATGGATGGTTCATGGTCCCCTTTTTTGAAAGTCGGTAGGTATTTCTAGGTTTCGTTGCTGTTGCAAAATTTTGAAAATGATATTAAAAAAATTAGATAACTGAACCTTTTAGCTGCACCCTTTTTTTCGAAATTATAAAAAGTTCTAAGTTGTAGTAATTCCAAACAGATGTTGCAAATTTTTCTATATTTTTCCAAACTTTCGAACCTCTTAATTCAATTCACCAATGAATAATAATAAAATTCGCTCTTTCGAGAACTCGGAAGCCATAACGGTTAAAATAATGCTCTCCCGGACTTTTTTGTAAAAAATTTCGTGTTCTACAAAAAAAAATCTTACAAGTTTTTTGATACCTCGTATCGCTTATGCCTGCAAAGAAAGGGAAAATTAGGGTTATTTTTGCGATAACTTTTGTTGGGTGCAGCTTCAACCGCACAAGATATCAAAAAAATTGTAAGACCTTTTTTGTAGAGCATGAAATTCTCTACAAAAAAGTCCCGGAGAGCACTATTCTAACTGTTATGGTTTTCAAGTTTTCGAGCTAATATTATTCGTGGTCGAGCCGATCGATAATTTCCAGTTAAAATAAAATCAAAAGTTTTAGAACGAACACAGATTACTCATCCGACAACAAGGATCCATTCATAGTTCGAGATCCTTGACAGCCGGCGGATCGAGCTCGGTTTGGGGGAAGTACGTCGTTCATTTTTTGGTCGGTCACCTGCCTCGTCGGCTGCGGCGGCTGAACGAACTCCGCAGAAGTCAATGCCCGTCTCATGGCGGACTTGTATATTATTCTGTATTCGTCGGTACTATATACGCAGTTCGGTCTGTGTTATTGATACTATTTTCGTTCAGGATGTTTCGCTCAGGATCATATCTCTATCTAGTTTAATATTGTTCTCAAAAATTCCTCGAAATATTTAAGGACGCTAAAATTTTCCTGGCTAATTAAAGCTAAATAATTCAAACGGTCATCGCATCATAACGAAAAAACATTGGAAAATTTCATTTTTTTTATAACCATCATATACAGAAATAGTTTGACATTTAAATGTTATCAAATGACATAAAATTTGACATTTAAATATGTCGAATGTCACAAGTTACAACAATTGGACATTTGTGAAACATGGACGCAAGTTTGACAGACGCAGAAAAGTTTGACGTTTAAATTTATCAATGATTTTGACATATCTCACTGTGTCAACAATTTTGAAAAATTGATTACCGATAGACAAAAACTAAATTTTTCTTCACTAATATGTTTAAAAATAACCTTACTTTTTTATTGTACGTGACACATGTCAAAATCAATTTTTGGATATGCAGCAACGATCCTATAAAAGTATTCTTTGCTACTTTGATTATAAAAATGCTCTCGTATATTGCAAACTTTATAGATCACATTGTACACGGGCTAAGTTTGACAATTAAAATTTGTCAAATATGGAAATGTTTGATATTAAATTTTGATTAAATATTAAATTTGACATTTGAATTTGAATCAAGTAGAAGAAGATTGATATTTAAATGTTACCAAATGTAGTTTTGACATTTAAAATTTAATCAAATATCCAAAAGTTTGACATTTAAATATTATTAAATATCGACGTAAGTTTAATGACTTCAATTTGTCAAAGCTCGAAAACTTTGACAATTTCAAATTTACCGAATATGGACAAGTTTGACATTTTAATTTTAATCAAATACGAAGAAAATTGATTGAATAAATTGATCGAAGTTTGACGTTTGAATCTGACATTTAACCGTTGTTACATATTGCTAGAAGTTTGATGATTTAAATTTGTTAATTATGGGACACCTTGGTGACAATATAAACTTGCCAAATATGGAC